>BSQZ01000133.1:707500-792175 GCA_033239005.1 Lamellibrachia satsuma
TCCCAAAACGTGTCTTAGATATAGCTTGCCACATTTTATAAATAATACCCCTAAGACAGTTATAGAGAAGATAGGAACTCACAATTTGAAAGATTTTGTAAATTATGCATGAACATAATTATAAAATAAAATAGAAAATACGTGTGCAATACTAAATTGCTATATATGCTATCAAATTCGACTTAATCAGTAGTACATAAATGAATGCACGACTACTATCTATTATAATTAATATTACATATTATCACACATATCTCCACATATATATATATATATATATATATATATATATATATATATATATATATATATATATATATATATATATATATATATATATATATATATATATATATATATATATATATATATATATATATATATATATATATATATATATATATATATATATATATATATATATATATATATTTATATACATATTGCGTTTGTATTTTTCAATGTGGACGTACTAATGCATATTTTCTTCAATTTTGTATTTGTATCAAAAAAGGGGTCAAAATAAACTTTCTTGTTCTTTCTTGTTTTCAAACTTTCTTGTTCTTGTGTATATTACTGACGCCGCACTAAGCTTCTCGCACGTAGTCCATTTTTGGGCATCAATATTTGTGACTGGTTATTCGTGAGCATAAACCATAGTGTCACCTAATCATAAATGTTATACAAACAACGGTGCTGTCACGTGACCAATATTTCCGATACGTCCAATATCAGTGACATTTCAAGGGCTATAAGATACAACACTTTTAAGCGAACATCGCGGTTTGCAATAATCGAGTGTGTGAGTGTGTACCGGAGTGTGAATGTGTACCGGAGTGTGAGTGTGTACCGGAGTGTGAGTATGTACCGGAGTGTGAGTGTGTACCGGAGTGTGAGTGTGTACCGGAGTGTGAGTATGTACCGGAGTGTGAGTGTGTACCGGAGTGTGAGTGTGTACCGGAGTGTGAGCTTGTACCGGAGTGTGAATGTGTACCGGAGTGTGAATATGTACCGGAGTGTGAGTGTGTACCGGAGTGTGAATGTGTACCGGAGTGTGAGTGTGTATTGGAGTGTGAGTATGTACCGGAGTGTGAGTATGTACCGGAGTGTGAGTGTGTACCGGAGTGTGAGTGTGTACACGAGTGACGGCTGTAACGCGTGGCAGTCATCAAGAAACTATCATGTAGTTGTCATATCATTACTAACACATATCCCCCTGTCTATTTTTTATAAATTAGTTTTGTTCAACGACTCTCAGATGGAAGACATTTAGTCTACACTGCTTGATACAAATACGTATTTAGAAGGGTATATATTTCGTATATGACTTGTTGCGCCACTACACGGTGACGTGGCACACTAACCTATAAGGAAGCTCCCCCCAGATCATAAACACGCACTGGCTGCCTACAAGTTTATACTATACTTTAAACTAATTCTGGGAAAACGGAACAGGCGACACTGTCCTATTGTCCGAGCGCCGCCTTTAATCAGATAATCGCCCCTGAGTTTGGTGCTCGCCAGTTGACGCTTTATGCGTTCAAGCTCGCTATTAATTTGTTATTGTGTTGAAGTAATGTTTATCTGTTGGTTGTGCTCGTTGCCTGGTTCCCTGCTAATAATAAGTTATAATGATACACTTTGACGGCCAGACGCTCCTGCTATATGGAAATCACTCAACGTCGCGTTCAAGGACACGACCTCATAACTACACCTCAATGTCACACACGCGTGTTTCTTAACTGCAGGGATCAGTCCCGACAATGGCTGTGTTACAGCTAATCGTTGATAACGCACCCACGTCTATGGAGGACTTCCAAGTTAACTACGCATGTCGCCTCACTGTATAACTACAGACCGCCGTACAGGCACGCGCGCACATGCACACACGCTCTCGCACGTGCGCATGCATACGCGAAAGCACATACCCTCCGCACACGCACACACACATGCGCACGCATGCACCCACCCACAAAAGCGCATGCACACGCACACACACACACACACACACACACACACACACACACACACACACACACACACACACACACACACACACACACACACATACACATGCACGCACACGCACACACACACACACACACACATCGCACACGCACACGCACACGCACACACACTACACACGCATATATATGCGCTTGCACGCACACGCACACGCACGCACGCACACACTGTCTCGGCGGAATATGGTTGCGGTCACTACGTCCTATTCCATGTGGTCTCTCTTTACAGCTGCTAAAACAATGTATCAGGGAACAACACAGACTGCGTGTATATAACTATAAGTCCAGGAATGTTAAAGTACCTTATATCGAATTAGATAATAGCGGTACTTGTGAACCACTGCTAAAGGGAACATATACAGCTGTCTGCTGGGATCAGCCCCCACAATGGCTACATTACAGCTGTCTGCTGGGATCAGCCCCCACAATGGCTACATTACAGCTGTCTGCTGGGATCAGCCCCCACAATGGCTACATTACAGCTGTCTGCTGGGATCAGCCCCCACAATGGCTACATTACAGCTGTCTGCTGGGATCAGCCCCCACAATGGCTACATTACAGCTGTCTGCTGGGATCAGCCCCCACAATGGCTACATTACAGCTGTCTGCTGGGATCAGCCCCCACAATGGTTACATTACAGCTGTCTGCTGGGATCAGCCCCCACAATGGCTACATTACAGCTGTCTGCTGCGATCAGCCCCCACAATGGCTACATTACAGCTGAACGATGCACTTGATAATGCGTGCACGCTTTGGAGGAATTCCAAATTAATTTCCTTGGAAGTTGAATTTAAAAAGAACAACCACCTATATCTGTAGAACTGCAGACCGTCACACGTTAACTCTCGCGCACATACCACACACGCACGCACACGTATGCACGCAAATACAAGTACACGCACGTACGCGCATACCCCACGTATACACTTACATACACCCACATGCACGCACGCACGCACGCACGCACGCACGCACGCACGCACGCACGCACACGCTAGCGTCACTGTGAGACATTAGAAAGAGTAATATGAGTGGGTAATGCCTAAAATATAATCTCAAACTAACCGATGCGAACTGTTTCGCTGCCAAGTCGCAAGAACGTCTGTGCGATGTGTTAAATGTTGAAAGGAATCATTTTGTAGTTCGCTTCTAACGCCGGTAAGACAGCCAGGATAAGTCTAAACGGACACATTGTTTCGATACTTCTAACGCCGGTAAGACAGCCAGGATAAGTCTAAACGGACACATTGTTTCGATACTTCTAACGCCGGTAAGACAGCCAGGATAAGTCTAAACGGACACATTGTTTCGATACTTCTAACGCCGGTAAGACAGCCAGGATAAGTCTAAACGGACACATTGTTTCGATACTTCTAATGCCGGTAACCAGCCAGGATAAGTCTAAACGGACACATTGTTTCGATACTTCTAACGCCGGTAAGACAGCCAGGATAAGTCTAAACGGACACATTGTTTCGATACTTCTAATGCCGGTAACCAGCCAGGATAAGTCTAAACGGACACATTGTTTCGATACTTCTAACGCCGGTAAGACAGCCAGGATAAGTCTAAACGGACACATTGTTTCGATACTTCTAACACCGGTAAGACAGCCAGGATAAGTCTAAACGGATACATTATTTCGATACTTCTAACGCAGGTAAGACAGCCAGGATAAGTCTAAACGGACACGTTGTTTCGATACTTCTAACGCAGGTAAGACAGCCAGGATAAGTCTAAACGGACACGTTGTTTCGATACTTCTAACGCCGGTAAGACAGCCAGGATAAGTCTAAACGGACACGTTGTTTCGATACTTCTAACGCCGGTAAGACAGCCAGGATAAGTCTAAACGGACACATTGTTTCGATACTGCGTGCCTACTTATTCGCGTGCTGAACCTCTCTAACAAATGTGTGATAAAGACCTACCGTATCACTTGGCGATGTTGTGTCTGAAGTTTTGTCTTGTGAAAAGTTCTGCAAACGTCGGCTGTGATGTCTGAATTAATTCAATCACGTCTTGTGGAAAGTTCTGCAAACACAGGCGTCGGCTGTAATATCTGAATGATTTCAATCACGTCTTGTGGAAAGTTCTGCAAAAACAGGCGTCGGCTGTGATGTCTGAATGATTTCAATCACCTCTTGTGATTTGTTTCTAATGCAGACGTCGGCTGTGAGGTCTGAACGATGAGGTCGACGAACGAACACAGACTGACGATGGGACTAATGGGACATCGCTATATATGGGGGAAACGCGGCAGACATTGGTGTCCCTCAGTCATGCGAGGTGGCGCTGTTGGAAAACTATTAGCAGTTCATTGTTTGCTCATCACGTGATAAGTTGACGCGTTATGATGTTCCATCTGACCGCAACACAACGCCAGTGTTAATGCCTGATTCTTGCTAATCATATTTATAACTACACACATAGACAACAAACGATCCTGTTGTACACGAATAATCCATGCATCGTTGTATTCAATAGTACAACCTCATTAATACACCACAATACACGCGTGAGACCTGGCATCAGCCTGACAGTTGCTGTGTTATAGGCCATTGTTGTATTTAATACACAGGTACAGTTCGAACAATGTCCACATTAATTTCCAAGAACGGATACAAAACATCAAACACCTGCGCCGGTCGCCTCAATGTTAATAAGTAATTACGTTCGCCACCACGGAGACAGTTCACTCGCCGACACACAATAAGAACACGGAGTCACACGCTCACACACACAATAAGAACACGCGCTCACACACACGCCAACGGAGTGTCTAAAACCGCATTCTAGCAACAAGTTAGCACACGCAAACATGTATTGACAACTGTAAGCACAAATATATTATGTATAAATAATATATATATATATATATGTGTGTATGTGTGTGTGTGTGTGTTATATATATATATATATATATATAATATATATATATATATATATATATATATATATATATATATATATATATATATATATATATATATATATATATATATATATATATATATATATATATATATATATATATATATATATATATATAGAGAGAGAGAGAGAGAGAGAGAGATTGATATTAAATATCGCGCAGTGATCCAATGTCTATGTGATATTAAACTAATTAAAGCATCACCCGTAGGTACATAAAGGTAGGTGAACAGCCATCGTATAAATTAACTCATATTGACTCCGATCAAATGATGCCTCTTGCCAATAAATGTTATCGGGTAGAGGAGCTGTTCCACCTATCTCGGGATTTCGAAATGACTCTCGTAAGTGCATCGACTGACACGTTTCTAAAGACGCGTTGAATCACTGTCAACGTTAAACAACTCACAGACAGGTGCGACAGTCCGACTGCCGGAGAACAAGGGAGATGTGTCGGTTAAGAATAAGGGAGGTGTGTCGGGGAAGAATAAGGGAGGTGTGTCGGGGAAGAACAAGTGAAGTGTGACGGGGAATAAAAACGAATGTGTGTCGGGGAAGCACCAAGGGAGGTGTATCGGGGAAGAACAAGGGAGGTGTGTCGGGGAAGCACCAACAGAAGTGTGTCGGGGAAGCAACAAGGGAGGTGTGTCGGGGAAGAACAAGGGAGGTGTGTCGGGGAACCACCAAGGGAGGTGTGTCGGGGAAGAACAAGGGAGGTGTGTCGGGGAAGCACCACGGGAGGTGTGTCGGTGAAGAAAAAGAGAGGTGTGTCGGGGAAGCACCAAGGCAGGTCTAACACTCCGACTACGGAAGAACAGACAAACAGTAAAGTTATGTTTGTAGACGTGAACATGCAATGCCCGAATGCAACATAAAATGCAGGTGTATATCTAATCAGACAACATCGCAAACGAGAGATTCTGCAGCCGTCGACGACATCGTGGATCGAGCAGTGCCAGTGACGTCAATGTTGTCATGTGAGGGAGCGGCAATTAATTTGTCATGTGAGGGAGGGATAATTAATTTATGTCAATAATATTAATAAACATAGACATTGGATCACTGCGCGATATTTAATATCAATAAATATATACCTACCTTATCTAGAAGTAATTCTTAGCAGCATATGTGCGTGTGCATAAGATGACGATACAAATTAAACACGAGGTTCATTTTTCACAACGTAGATTGTTAGGACAGGGTGGCTCAGTGGATAAGATGCTTTGCACTGAGAATGATCGGGTTGTAGCGTTTATTGATCGAGTCTTGTCAGGTCCTAGAGCCCAGGCATAGTTTAGTACTAGAGCCAAGGCATGGATTAGTCCTAGAGCCTAGGCATAGTTTAGTCCTAGAGCCCATGCATAGATTAGTCCTAGAGCCTAGGCATAGTTTAGTCCTAGAGCCTAGGCATAGTTTAGTCCTAGAGCCCAGGCATAGTTTAGTCCTAGAGCCCAGGCATAGTTTAGTCCTAGAGCCCAGGCATAGTTTAGTCCTAGAGCCCAGGCATAGTTTAGTCCTAGAGCCCAGGCATAGTTTAGTCCTAGAGCCCAGGCATAGTTTAGTCCTAGAGCCCAGGCATAGTTTAGTCCTAGAGCCCAGGCATAGTTTAGTCCTAGAACCCAGGCTTAGATTAGTCCTAGAGCCCAGGCATAGTTTATTCCTAGAGCCCAGGCATAGTTTAGTCCGGTACAGCCACTATAGCAGTGTCACAACTATACTGAAGGAGCTAAACATCCAAACACTGCAGGAGTACAACCACTATAGCAGTGTCACAACTATACTGAAGGAGCTAAACATCCAAACACTGCAGGAGTACAGCCACTATAGCACTGTCACTACTACATTGAAGGAGCTAAACATACAAACACTGCAGGAGTACAGCCACTATAGCAGTGTCACTACTACACTGAAGGAGCTAAACATCCAAACACTACAGGAGTGCAGCCTCTATTGCAGTGTCACAAATACACTGAAGGAGCTAAACGTCCAAACACTGCAGGAGTACTGCCAATATAGCAGTGTCACAACTACACTAAAGGAGCTAAAAGTCGAAACACTGCAGGAGTACAGCCACAATAGCAGTGTCAAAACTATACTGAAGGAGCTAAACGTCCAAACACTGCAGGAGTAAAGCCACTATAGCAGTGTCACAACAACACTGAAGGAGCTAAACGTCCAAACACTGCAGGAGTACAGCCACTATAGCAGTGTCACAAGTACACTGAAGGAGCTAAACATCCAAACATTGCGGGAGTACAGCCACTATAGCAGTGTCACAACTATACTGAATGAACTAAACATACAAACCCTGCAGGGGTACAGCAGCAATAGCAGTGTCACAACTATACTGAAGGAGCTAAACATCCAAACACTGCAGGAGTACAGCCACCATAGCATTGTCACAACTACACTGAAGGAGCTAAACATCCAAACACTGCAGGTGTACAGCCACTATAGCAGTGTCACAACTACACTGAAGGAGCTAAACATCCAAACACTACAGGAGTGCAGCCTCTATTGCAGTGTCACAAATACACTGAAGGAGCTAAACGTCCAAACACTGCAGGAGTACTGCCACTATAGCAGTGTCACAACTACACTAAAGGAGCTAAAGGTCGAAACACTGCAGGAGTACAGCCACTATAGCAGTGTCACAACTATACTGAAGGAACTAAACATCCAAACACTACAGGAGTACAGCCACTATAGCAGTGTCACAACTATACTAAAGGAGCTAAACATCCAAACACTGCAGGAGTACAGCCACTATAGCAGTGTCACAACTACACTGAAGGAATTAAACGTCTAAACACTGCAGGAGTACAGCCAATATATTAGTGTCACAACTATACTGACGGAGCTAAACGTCCAAACAGAGCAGGAGTACAGCCACTATAGCAGTGTCAAAACAATACTGAAAGAGCTAAACGTCCAAACACTGCAGGAGTACAGCCACTATAGCAGTGTCACAACTATACAGAAGGAACTAAACATCCAAACACTGCAGGAGTACAGCCAATATAGCAGTGTCACAACTACACTGAAAGAACTAAACATCCAAACAGTGCAGGAGTACAGCCACTATAGCAGTGTCACAACTACACTGAAGGAGCTAAACATCCAAACAGTGCAGGAGTACAGCCACTATAGTAGTGTCACAACTATACTGAAGGAGCTAAACACCCAAACACTGCAGGAGTACAGCCACTTTAGCAGTGTCCCAACTATACTGAAGGAGCTAAACGTCCAAACATTGCAGGAGTACAGCCACTTTAGCAGTGTCACAACTATACTGAAGGAGCTAAACGTCCAAACAGTGCAGGGGTACAGCCACAATAGCAATGTCACAACTACACTGAAAGAACTAAACTTACAAACACTGCAGGAGTACAGCCACTATAGCAGTGTCACAACTACACTGAAGGAGCTAAACATCCAAACACTGCAGGCGTTCATCCACTATAGCAGTGTCACAACTACACTGAAGGAGCTAAACTTCCAAACACTGCAGGAGTACAGCCACTATAGCAGTGTCACAACTACACTGAAGGAGCTAAATATCCAAACACTGCAGGCGTTCATCCACTATAGCAGTGTCACAACTACACTGAAGGAGCTAAACGTCCAAACACTGCAGGAGTACAGCCACTATAGCAGTGTCACAACTATACTGAAGTAGCTAAACATCCAAACACTGCAGGAGTACAGCCACTATAGCAGTGTCACAACTACACTGAAGGAGCTAAACGTCCAAACACTGCAGGAGTACAGCCACTATAGCAGTGTCACAACTACACTGAAGGAGCTAAACATCCAAACACTGCAGGAGTACAGCCACTATAGCAGTGTCACAACTACACTGAAGGAGCTAAACATCCAAACACTGCAGGAGTACAGCCACTATAGCAGTGTCACAACTATACTGAAGGAGCTAAACATCCAAACACTGCAGGAGTACAGCCACTATAGCAGTGTCACAACTATACTGAAGGAACTAAACGTCCAAACACTGCAGGAGTACAGCCACTATAGCAGTGTCACAACTACACTGAAGGAACTAAACGTCCAAACACTGCAGGAGTACAGCCACTATAGCAGTGTCACAACTATACTGAAGGAGCTAAACGTCCAAACACTGCAGGAGTACAGCCACTATAGCAGTGTCACAACTACACTGAAGGAGCTAAACATCCAAACACTGCAGGAGTACAGCCACTATAGCAGTGTCACAACTACACTGAAGGAGCTAAACGTCCAAACACTGCAGGAGTACAGCCACTATAGCAGTGTCACAACTATACTGAAGGAGCTAAACGTCCAAACACTGCAGGAGTACAGCCACTATAGCAGTGTCACAACTACACTGAAGGAGCTAAACATCCAAACACTGCAGGAGTACAGCCACTATAGCAGTGTCACAACTATACTGAAGGAGCTAAACGTCCAAACACTGCAGGAGTACAGCCACTATAGCAGTGTCACAACTATACTGAAGGAGCTAAACATCCAAACACTGCAGGAGTACAGCCACTATAGCAGTGTCACAACTACACTGAAGGAGCTAAACTTCCAAACACTGCAGGAGTACAGCCACTATAGCAGTGTCACAACTACACTGAAGGAGCTAAACATCCAAACACTGCAGGAGTACAGCCACTATAGCAGTGTCACAACTACACTGAAGGAGCTAAACTTCCAAACACTGCAGGAGTACAGCCACTATAGCAGTGTCACAACTATACTGAAGGAGCTAAACATCCAAACACTGCAGGAGTACAGCCACTATAGCAGTGTCACAACTACACTGAAGGAGCTAAACATCCAAACACTGCAGGAGTACAGCCACTATAGCAGTGTCACAACTACACTGAAGGAGCTAAACATCCAAACACTGCAGGAGTACAGCCACTATAGCAGTGTCACAACTACACTGAAGGAGCTAAACATCCAAACAGTGCAGGAGTACAGCCACTATAGCAGTGCTACAATTACACTTAAAGAACTAAACGTGTAAACACTGCAGGAGTACAGCCACTATAGCAGTGTCATAACTATACTGAAGGAGCTAAACATCCAAACACTGCAGGAGTACAGCCACAATAGCAGTGTCACAACTACACTGAAAGAACTAAACATCCAAACACTGCAGGAGTACAGCCACTATAGCAGTGTCACAACTACACTGAAATAACTAAACGTCCAAACACTGCAGGAATACAGCCACTATAGCAGTGTCACAACTATACTGATGGAGCTAAACGTCCAAACAGTGCAGGAGTACAGCCACTATAGCAGTGTCACAACTACACTGAAGGAGCTAAACATCCAAACACTACAGGAGTACAGCCATTATAGCAGTGTCACAAATACACTGAAGGAGCGAAACGTCGAAACACTGCAGGGGTACAGCCACTATAGCAGTGTCACAACTATACTGAAGGACCTAAACGTCCAAACACTGCTGGAGTACAGCCATTATAGTAGTGTCACAACTATACTGAAGGAGCTAAACACCCAAACACTGCAGGAGTACAGCCACTTTAGCAGTGTCCCAACTATACTGAAGGAGCTAAACGTCCAAACATTGCAGGAGTACAGCCACATTAGCAGTGGCACAACTATTCTGAAGGAGCTAAACGTCCAAACAGTGCAGGGGTACAGCCACAATAGCAATGTCACAACTACACTGAAAGAACTAAACTTACAAACAGTGCAGGAGTACAGCCACTATAGCAGTTTCACAACTACACTGAAGGAGCTAAACATCCAAACAGTGCAGGAGTACAGCCACTATAGCAGTGCTACAATTACACTTAAAGAACTAAACTTGTAAACACTGCAGGAGTACAGCCACTATAGCAGTGTCATAACTATACTGAAGGAGCTAAACATCCAAACACTGCAGGAGTACAGCCACAATAGCAGTGTCACAACTACACTGAAAGAACTAAACATCCAAACACTGCAGGAGTACAGCCACTATAGCAGTGTCACAACTACACTGAAGGAGCTAAACGTCCAAACACTGCAGGAGTACAGCCACTATAGCAGTGTCACAACTATACTGAAGGAGCTAAACGTCCAAACAGTGCAGGAGTACAGCCACTATAGCAGTGTCACAACTACACTGAAGGAGCTAAACATCCAAACACTGCAGGAGTACAGCCACTATAGCAGTGTCACAACTACACTGAAGGAGCTAAACGTCGAAACACTGCAGGGGTACAGCCACTATAGCAGTGTCACAACTATACTGAAGGAACTAAACGTCCAAACACTGCTGGAGTACAGCCATTATAGTAGTGTCACAACTATACTGAAGGAGCTAAACACCCAAACACTGCAGGAGTACAGCCACTTTAGCAGTGTCCCAACTATACTGAAGGAGCTAAACGTCCAAACATTGCAGGAGTACAGCCACTATAGCAGTGTCACAACTACACTGAAGGAGCTAAACATCCAAACACTGCAGGCGTTCATCCACTATAGCAGTGTCACAACTACACTGAAGGAGCTAAACTTCCAAACACTGCAGGAGTACAGCCACTATAGCAGGGTCATAACTATACTGAAGGAGCTAAATATCCAAACACTGCAGGCGTTCATCCACTATAGCAGTGTCACAACTACACTGAAGGAGCTAAACGTCCAAACACTGCAGGAGTACGGCCACTATAGCAGTGTCACAACTATACTGAAGTAGCTAAACATCCAAACACTGCAGGAGTACAGCCACTATAGCAGTGTCACAACTACACTGAAGGAGCTAAACGTCCAAACACTGCAGGAGTACAGCCACTATAGCAGTGTCACAATTACACTGAAGGAGCTAAACGACCAAACACTGCAGGAGTACAGCCACTATAGCAGTGTCACAACTACACTGAAGGAGCTAAACGTCCAAACACTGCAGGAGTACAGCCACTATAGCAGTGTCACAACTACACTGAAGGAGCTAAACATCCAAACACTGCAGGAGTACAGCCACTATAGCAGTGTCACAACTACACTGAAGGAGCTAAACATCCAAACACTGCAGGAGTACAGCCACTATAGCAGTGTCACAACTACACTGAAGGAGCTAAACATCCAAACACTGCAGGAGTACAGCCACTATAGCAGTGTCACAACTACACTGAAGGAGCTAAACGTCCAAACACTGCAGGAGTACAGCCACTATAGCAGTGTCACAACTACACTGAAGGAGCTAAACGTCCAAACACTGCAGGAGTACAGCCACTATAGCAGTGTCACAACTATACTGAAGGAACTAAACATCCAAACACTGCAGGAGTACAGCCACTATAGCAGTGTCACAACTATACTGAAGGAGCTAAACATCCAAACACTGCAGGAGTACAGCCACTATAGCAGTGTCACAACTACACTGAAGGAGCTAAACGTCCAAACACTGCAGGAGTACAGCCACTATAGCAGTGTCACAACTATACTGAAGGAGCTAAACGTCCAAACACTGCAGGAGTACAGCCACTATAGCAGTGTCACAACTACACTGAAGGAGCTAAACGTCCAAACACTGCAGGAGTACAGCCACTATAGCAGTGTCACAACTACACTGAAGGAGCTAAACATCCAAACACTGCAGGAGTACAGCCACTATAGCAGTGTCACAACTACACTGAAGGAGCTAAACGTCCAAACACTGCAGGAGTACAGCCACTATAGCAGTGTCACAACTACACTGAAGGAGCTAAACATCCAAACACTGCAGGAGTACAGCCACTATAGCAGTGTCACAACTATACTGAAGGAGCTAAACGTCCAAACACTGCAGGAGTACAGCCACTATAGCAGTGTCACAACTATACTGAAGTAGCTAAACATCCAAACACTGCAGGAGTACAGCCACTATAGCAGTGTCACAACTACACTGAAGGAGCTAAACGACCAAACACTGCAGGAGTACAGCCACTATAGCAGTGCCACAACTACACTGAAGGAGCTAAACATCCAACCAGTGCAGGAGTACAGCCACTATAGCAGTGTTACAACTACACTGAAAGAACTAAACCTGTAAATACTGCAGGAGTACAGCCACTATAGCAGTGTCATAACTATACTGAAGGAGCTAAACATCCAAACACTGCAGGAGTACAGCCACTATAGCTGTGTCACAACTACACTGAAAGAACTAAACATCCAAACACTGCAGGAGTACAGCCACTATAGCAGTGTCACAACTACACTGAAAGAACTAAACATCCAAACATTGCAGGAGTACAGCCACTATAGCAGTGTCACAACTATACTGAAGGAACTAAACGTCCAAACACTGCAGGAGTACAGCCACTATAGCAGTGTCACAACTACACTGAAGGAGCTAAACGTCCAAACACTGCAGGAGTACAGCCACTATAGCAGTGCCACAAGTACACTGAAGGAGCTAAACGACCAAACAGTGCAGGAGTACAGCCACTATAGCAGTGTCACAACTATACTGAAGGAGCTAAACATCCAAACACTGCAGGAGTACAGCCACTATAGCAGTGTCACAACTATACTGAAGGAGCTAAACATCCAAACACTGCAGGAGTACAGCCACTATAGCAGTGTCACAACTATACTGAAGGAGCTAAACGTCCAAACACTGCAGGAGTACAGCCACTATAGCAGTGTCACAACTATACTGAAGGAGCTAAACGTCCAAACACTGCAGGAGTACAGCCACTATAGCAGTGTCACAACTACACTGAAGGAGCTAAACGTCCAAACACTGCAGGAGTACAGCCACTATAGCAGTGTCACAACTACACTGAAGGAGCTAAACGTCCAAACACTGCAGGAGTACAGCCACTATAGCAGTGTCACAACTATACTGAAGGAGCTAAACTTCCAAACACTGCAGGAGTACAGCCACTATAGCAGTGTCACAACTATACTGAAGGAGCTAAACGTCCAAACACTGCAGGAGTACAGCCACTATAGCAGTGTCACAACTATACTGAAGGAGCTAAACATCCAAACACTGCAGGAGTACAGCCACTATAGCAGTGTCACAACTATACTGAAGGAGCTAAACGTCCAAACACTGCAGGAGTACAGCCACTATAGCAGTGTCACAACTATACTGAAGGAGCTAAACGTCCAAACACTGCAGGAGTACAGCCACTATAGCAGTGTCACAACTACACTGAAGGAGCTAAACATCCAAACACTGCAGGAGTACAGCCACTATAGCAGTGTCACAACTACACTGAAGGAGCTAAACATCCAAACACTGCAGGAGTACAGCCACTATAGCAGTGTCACAACTATACTGAAGGAACTAAACGTCCAAACACTGCAGGGAGTACAGCCATTATAGCAGTGTCACAACTATACTGAAGGAGCTAAACGTCCAAACACTGCAGGAGTACAGCCACTATAGCAGTGTCACAACTATACTGAAGGAGCTAAACGTCCAAACATTGCAGGAGTACAGCCACTATAGCAGTGTCACAACTATACTGAAGGAGCTAAACGTCCAAACACTGCAGGAGTACAGCCACTATAGCAATGTCACAACTACACTGAAGGAACTAAACATCCAAACACTGCAGGAGTACAGCCACTATAGCAGTGTCACAACTACACTGAAGGAGCTAAACATCCAAACACTGCAGGAGTACAGCCACTATAGCAGTGTCACAACTACACTGAAGGAGCTAAACATCCAAACACTGCAGGAGTACAGCCACTATAGCAGTGTCACAACTATACTGAAGGAGCTAAACGTCCAAACACTGCAGGAGTACAGCCACTATAGCAGTGTCACAACTACACTGAAGGAGCTAAACGTCCAAACACTGCAGGAGTACAGCCACTATAGCAGTGTCACAACTACACTGAAGGAGCTAAACGTCCAAACACTGCAGGAGTACAGCCACTATAGCAGTGTCACAACTATACTGAAGGAGCTAAACGTCCAAACACTGCAGGAGTACAGCCACTATAGCAGTGTCACAACTACACTGAAGGAGCTAAACGTCCAAACACTGCAGGAGTACAGCCACTATAGCAGTGTCACAACTACACTGAAGGAGCTAAACGTCCAAACACTGCAGGAGTACAGCCACTATAGCAGTGTCACAACTACACTGAAGGAGCTAAACGTCCAAACACTGCAGGAGTACAGCCACTATAGCAGTGTCACAACTACACTGAAGGAGCTAAACATCCAAACAGTGCAGGAGTACAGCCACTATAGCAGTGTCACAACTACACTGAAGGAGCTAAACGTCCAAACACTGCAGGAATACAGCCACTATAGCAGTGTCACAACTATACTGATGGAGCTAAACGTCCAAACAGTGCAGGAGTACAGCCACTATAGCAGTGTCACAACTACACTGAAGGAGCTAAACATCCAAACACTGCAGGAGTACAGCCACTATAGCAGTGTCACAACTACACTGAAGGAGCTAAACGTCCAAACACTGCAGGAGTACAGCCACTATAGCAGTGTCACAACTATACTGAAGGAGCTAAACGTCCAAACACTGCAGGAGTACAGCCACTATAGCAGTGTCACAACTACACTGAAGGAGCTAAACGTCCAAACACTGCAGGAGTACAGCCACTATAGCAGTGTCACAACTACACTGAAGGAGCTAAACGTCCAAACACTGCAGGAGTACAGCCACTATAGCAGTGTCACAACTACACTGAAGGAGCTAAACATCCAAACACTGCAGGAGTACAGCCACTATAGCAGTGTCACAAATACACTGAAGGAGCTAAACGTCGAAACACTGCAGGAGTACAGCCACTATAGCAGTGTCACAACTATACTGAAGGAACTAAACGTCCAAACACTGCTGGAGTACAGCCACTATAGCAGTGTCACAACTATACTGAAGGAGCTAAACGTCCAAACACTGCAGGAGTACAGCCACTATAGCAGTGTCACAACTATACTGAAGGAGCTAAACGTCCAAACACTGCAGGAGTACAGCCACTATAGCAGTGTCACAACTATACTGAAGGAGCTAAACGTCCAAACACTGCAGGAGTACAGCCACTATAGCAGTGTCACAACTACACTGAAGGAGCTAAACGTCCAAACACTGCAGGAGTACAGCCACTATAGCAGTGTCACAACTACACTGAAGGAGCTAAACATCCAAACAGTGCAGGAGTACAGCCACTATAGTAGTGTCACAACTATACTGAAGGAGCTAAACATCCAAACACTGCAGGAGTACAGCCACTTTAGCAGTGTCACAACTATACTGAAGGAGCTAAACGTCCAAACACTGCAGGAGTACAGCCACTATAGCAGTGTCACAACTATACTGAAGGAGCTAAACGTCCAAACACTGCAGGAGTACAGCCACAATAGCAGTGTCACAACTACACTGAAGGAACTAAACTTCCAAACACTGCAGGAGTACAGCCACTATAGCAGTGTCACAACTACACTGAAGGAGCTAAACATCCAAACACTGCAGGAGTACAGCCACTATAGCAGTGTCACAACTACACTGAAGGAGCTAAACTTCCAAACACTGCAGGAGTACAGCCACTATAGCAGTGTCACAACTACACTGAAGGAGCTAAATATCCAAACACTGCAGGCGTTCATCCACTATAGCAGTGTCACAACTACACTGAAGGAGCTAAACGTCCAAACACTGCAGGAGTACGGCCACTATAGCAGTGTCACAACTACACTGAAGGAGCTAAACATCCAAACAGTGCAGGAGTACAGCCACTATAGCAGTGCTACAATTACACTTAAAGAACTAAACGTGTAAACACTGCAGGAGTACAGCCACTATAGCAGTGTCATAACTATACTGAAGGAGCTAAACATACAAACACTGCAGGAGTACAGCCACTATAGCAGTGTCACAACTACACTGAAGGAACTAAACGTCCAAACACTGCAGGAGTACAGCCACTATAGCAGTGTCACAACTACACTGAAAGAACTAAATGTCCAAACACTGCAGGAGTACAGCCACTATAGCAGAGTCACAACTATACTGAAGGAGCTAAACGTCCAAACACTGCAGGAGTACAGCCACTATAGCAGTGTCACAACTACACTGAAGGAGCTAAACATCCAAACACTACAGGAGTACAGCCACTATAGCAGTGTCACAAATACACTGAAGGAGCTAAACGTCGAAACACTGCAGGAGTACAGCCACTATAGCAGTGTCACAACTATACTGAAGGAACTAAACGTCCAAACACTGCAGGAGTACAGCCACTATAGCAGTGTCACAACTATACTGAAGGAGCTAAACTCCCAAACACTGCAGGAGTACAGCCACTTTAGCAGTGTCCCAACTATACTGAAGGAGCTAAACATCCAAACACTGCAGAAGTACAGCCACTTTAGCAGTGTCACAACTATACTGAAGGAGCTAAACGTCCAAACACTGCAGGAGTACAGCCACTATAGCAGTGTCACAACTACACTGAAATAACTAAACTTCCAAACACTGCAGGAGTACAGCCCCTATAGCAGTGTCACAACTACACTGAAGGAGCTAAACATCCAAACACTGCAGGAGTACAGCCACTGTAGCAGTGTCACAACTACACTGAAGGAGCTAAACTTCCAAACACTGCAGGAGTACAGCCACTATAGCAGTGTCACAACTACACTGAAGGAGCTAAACGTCCAAACACTGCAGGAGTACAGCCACTATAGCAGTGTCACAACTACACTGAAGGAGCTAAACGTCCAAACACTGCAGGAGTACAGCCACTATAGCAGTGTCACAACTATACTGAAGTAGCTAAACATCCAAACACTGCAGGAGTACAGCCACTATAGCAGTGTCACAACTACACTGAAGGAGCTAAACGTCCAAACACTGCAGGAGTACAGCCACTATAGCAGTGTCACAACTACACTGAAATAACTAAACGTCCAAACACTGCAGGAATACAGCCACTATAGCAGTGTCACAACTATACTGATGGAGCTAAACGTCCAAACAGTGCAGGAGTACAGCCACTATAGCAGTGTCACAACTACACTGAAGGAGCTAAACATCCAAACACTACAGGAGTACAGCCACTATAGCAGTGTCACAAATACACTGAAGGAGCGAAACGTCGAAACACTGCAGGGGTACAGCCACTATAGCAGTGTCACAACTATACTGAAGGAACTAAACGTCCAAACACTGCTGGAGTACAGCCATTATAGTAGTGTCACAACTATACTGAAGGAGCTAAACTCCCAAACACTGCAGGAGTACAGCCACTATAGCAGTGTCACAACTATACTGAAGGAGCTAAACGTCCAAACACTGCAGGAGTACAGCCACTATAGCAGTGTCACAACTACACTGAAGGAACTAAACGTCCAAACACTGCAGGAGTACAGCCACTATAGCAGTGTCACAACTATACTGAAGGAGCTAAACGTCCAAACACTGCAGGAGTACAGCCACTATAGCAGTGTCACAACTACACTGAAGGAGCTAAACGTCCAAACACTGCAGGAGTACAGCCACTATAGCAGTGTCACAACTATACTGAAGGAGCTAAACGTCCAAACACTGCAGGAGTACAGCCAATATAGCAGTGTCACAACTATACTGAAGGAGCTAAACGTCCAAACACTGCAGGAGTACAGCCACTATAGCAGTGTCACAACTATACTGAAGGAGCTAAACGTCCAAACACTGCAGGAGTACAGCCACTATAGCAGTGTCACAACTATACTGAAGGAGCTAAACGTCCAAACACTGCAGGAGTACAGCCACTATAGCAGTGTCACAACTACACTGAAAGAACTAAACATCCAAACATTGCAGGAGTACAGCCACTATAGCAGTGTCCCAACTACACTGAAAGAACTAAACGTCCAAACACTGCAGGAGTACAGCCACTATAGCAGTGTCATAACTATTCTGAAGGAGCTAAACATCCAAACACTGCAGGAGTACAGCCACTATAGCAGTGTCACAACTACACTGAAAGAACTAAACATCCAAACACTGCAGGAGTACAGCCACTATAGCAGTGTCACAACTACACTGAAGGAGCTAAACATCCAAACACTGCAGGAGTACAGCCCCTATAGCAGTGTTCCAACTACACTGAAGGAGCTAAACATCCAAACACTGCAGGTGTACAGCCACTATAGAAGTGTCACAAATACACTGAAGGAGCTAAACGTCCAAACACTGCAGGAGTACTGCCACTATAGCAGTGTCACTACTACACTAAAGGAGCTAAAGGTCGAAACACTGCAGGAGTACAGCCACTATAGCAGTGTCACAACTATACTGAAGGAGCTAAACATCCAAACACTGCAGGAGTACAGCCACTATAGCAGTGTCACAACTATACTAAAGGAGCTAAACATCCATACACTGCAGGAGTACAGCCACTATAGCAGTGTCACAACTATACTGAAGGAGCTAAACGTCCAAACACTGCAGGAGTACAGCCACTATAGCAGTGTCACAACTATACTGAAGGAGCTAAACATCCAAACACTGCAGGAGTACAGCCACTATAGCAGTGTCACAACTATACTGAAGGAGCTAAACATCCAAACACTGCAGGAGTACAGCCACTATAGCAGTGTCACAACTACACTGAAGGAGCTAAACATCCAAACACTGCAGGAGTACAGCCACTATAGCAGTGTCACAACTACACTGAAGGAGCTAAACATCCAAACACTGCAGGAGTACAGCCACTATAGCAGTGTCACAACTATACTGAAGGAGCTAAACGTCCAAACACTGCAGGAGTACAGCCACTATAGCAGTGTCACAACTACACTGAAGGAGCTAAAAGTCCAAACACTGCAGGAGTACAGCCACTATAGCAGTGTCACAACTATACTGAAGGAGCTAAACGTCCAAACACTGCAGGAGTACAGCCACTATAGCAGTGTCACAACTACACTGAAGGAGCTAAACGTCCAAACAGTGCAGGAGTACAGCCACTATAGCAGTGTTACAACTAAACTGAAGGAGCTAAACATCCAAACATTGCAGGAGTACAGCCACTATAGCAGTGTCACAACTATACTGAATGAACTAAACATACAAACCCTGCAGGGTACAGCAGCAATAGCAGTGTCACAACTATCCTGAAGGAGCTAAACATCCAAACACTGCAGGAGTACAGCCACTATAGCAGTGTCACAACTACACTGAAAGAGCTAAACGTCCAAACACTGCAGGAGTACAGCCACTATAGCAGTGTCACAACTACACTGAAGGAGCTAAACATCCAAACACTGCAGGAGTACAGCCACTATAGCAGTGTCACAACTATACTGAAGGAGCTAAACGTCCAAACACTGCAGGAGTACAGCCACTATAGCAGTGTCACAACTATACTGAAGGAGCTAAACGTCCAAACACTGCAGGAGTACAGCCACTATAGCAGTGTCACAACTATACTGAAGGAACTAAACGTCCAAACACTGCAGGAGTACAGCCACTATAGCAGTGTCACAACTATACTGAAGGAGCTAAACGTCCAAACACTGCAGGAGTACAGCCACTATAGCAGTGTCACAACTATACTGAAGGAGCTAAACGTCCAAACACTGCAGGAGTACAGCCACTATAGCAGTGTCACAATTACACTGAAGGAGCTAAACGACCAAACACTGCAGGAGTACAGCCACTATAGCAGTGTCACAACTATACTGAAAGAGCTAAACGTCCAAACACTGCAGGAGTACAGCCACTATAGCAGTGTCACAACTATACTGAAGGAACTAAACGTCAAAACACTGCAGGAGTACAGCCACTATAGCAGTGTCACAACTATTCTGAAGGAACTAAACGTCCAAACACTGCAGGAGTACAGCCACTATAGCAGTGTCACAACTACACTGAAGGAGCTAAACGTCCAAACACTGCAGGAGTACAGCCACTATAGCAGTGTCACAACTATACTGAAGGAGCTAAACGTCCAAACACTGCAGGAGTACAGCCACTATAGCAGTGTCACAACTATACTGAAGGAGCTAAACGTCCAAACACTGCAGGAGTACAGCCACTATAGCAGTGTCACAACTATACTGAAGGAGCTAAACGTCCAAACACTGCAGGAGTACAGCCACTATAGCAGTGTCACAACTACACTGAAAGAACTAAACTTACAAACACTGCAGGAGTACAGCCACTATAGCAGTGTCACAACTACACTGAAGGAGCTAAACATCCAAACACTGCAGGAGTACAGCCACTATAGCAGTGTCACAACTATACTGAAGGAGCTAAACGTCCAAACACTGCAGGAGTACAGCCACTATAGCAGTGTCACAACTATACTGAAGGAGCTAAACGTCCAAACACTGCAGGAGTACAGCCACTATAGCAGTGTCACAACTACACTGAAGGAGCTAAACGTCCAAACACTGCAGGAGTACAACCACTATAGCAGTGTCACAACTATACTGAAGGAGCTAAACATCCAAACACTGCAGGAGTACAGCCACTATAGCAGTGTCACAACTACACTGAAGGAGCTAAACGTCCAAACACTGCAGGAGTACAGCCACTATAGCAGTGTCACAACTACACTGAAGGAGCTAAACGTCCAAACACTGCAGGAGTACAGCCACTATAGCAGTGTCACAACTACACTGAAAGAACTAAACATCCAAACACTGCAGGAGTACAGCCACTATAGCAGTGTCACAACTACACTGAAATAGCTAAACGTCCAAACACTGCAGGAGTACAGCCACTATAGCAGTGTCACAACTATACTGAAGGAGCTAAACGTCCAAACACTGCAGGAGTACAGCCACTATAGCAGTGTCACAACTATACTGAAGGAGCTAAACATCCAAACACTGCAGGAGTACAGCCACTATAGCAGTGTCACAACTACACTGAAGGAGCTAAACGTCCAAACACTGCAGGAGTACAGCCACTATAGCAGTGTCACAACTATACTGAAGGAGCTAAACATCCAAACACTGCAGGAGTACAGCCACTATAGCAGTGTCACAACTATACTGAAGGAGCTAAACATCCAAACACTGCAGGAGTACAGCCACTTTAGCAGTGTCACAACTATACTGAAGGAGCTAAACGTCCAAACACTGCAGGAGTACAGCCACTATAGCAGTGTCACAACTATACTGAAGGAACTAAACTTCCAAACACTGCAGGAGTACAGCCACTATAGCAGTGTCACAACTACACTGAAGGAGCTAAACATCCAAACACTGCAGGAGTACAGCCACTATAGCAGTGTCACAACTATACTGAAGGAGCTAAACATCCAAACACTGCAGGAGTACAGCCACTATAGCAGTGTCACAACTATACTGAAGGAGCTAAACGTCCAAACACTGCAGGAGTACAGCCACTATAGCAGTGTCACAACTATACTGAAGGAACTAAACGTCCAAACACTGCAGGAGTACAGCCACTATAGCAGTGTCACAACTATACTGAAGGAACTAAACTTCCAAACACTGCAGGAGTACAGCCACTATAGCAGTGTCACAACTATACTGAAGGAGCTAAACGTCCAAACACTGCAGGAGTACAGCCACTATAGCAGTGTCACAACTACACTGAAGGAGCTAAACTTCCAAACACTGCAGGAGTACAGCCACTATAGCAGTGTCACAACTATACTGAAGGAACTAAACGTCCAAACACTGCAGGAGTACAGCCACTATAGCAGTGTCACAACTATACTGAAGGAGCTAAACGTCCAAACACTGCAGGAGTACAGCCACTATAGCAGTGTCACAACTATACTGAAGGAGCTAAACGTCCAAACACTGCAGGAGTACAGCCACTATAGCAGTGTCACAACTACACTGAAAGAACTAAACGTCCAAACACTGCAGGAGTACAGCCACTATAGCAGTGTCACAACTATACTGAAGGAGCTAAACATCCAAACACTGCAGGAGTACAGCCACTATAGCAGTGTCACAACTACACTGAAAGAACTAAACATCCAAACACTGCAGGAGTACAGCCACTATAGCAGTGTCACAACTACACTGAAAGAACTAAACGTCCAAACACTGCAGGAGTACAGCCACTATAGCAGTGTCACAACTATACTGAAGGAGCTAAACGTCCAAACACTGCAGGAGTACAGCCACTATAGCAGTGTCACAACTACACTGAAGGAGCTAAACATCCAAACACTGCAGGAGTACAGCCACTATAGCAGTGTCACAACTATACTGAAGGAGCTAAACGTCCAAACACTGCAGGAGTACAGCCACTATAGCAGTGTCACAACTATACTGAAGGAACTAAACGTCCAAACACTGCAGGAGTACAGCCACTATAGCAGTGTCACAACTATACTGAAGGAGCTAAACGTCCAAACACTGCAGGAGTACAGCCACTTTAGCAGTGTCACAACTATACTGAAGGAGCTAAACGTCCAAACATTGCAGGAGTACAGCCACTATAGCAGTGTCACAACTATACTGAAGGAGCTAAACGTCCAAACAGTGCAGGAGTACAGCCACAGTAGCAGTGTCACAACTACACTGAAATAACTAAACTTACAAACACTGCAGGAGTACAGCCACTATAGCAGTGTCACAACTATACTGAAGGATCTAAACGTCCAAACACTGCAGGAGTACAGCCACTATAGCAGTGTCACAACTATACTGAAGGAGCTAAACGTCCAAACACTGCAGGAGTACAGCCACTATAGCAGTGTCACAACTACACTGAAGGAGCTAAACATCCAAACACTGCAGGAGTACAGCCACTATAGCAGTGTCACAACTACACTGAAGGAGCTAAACGTCCAAACACTGCAGGAGTACAGCCACTATAGCAGTGTCACAACTATACTGAAGGAGCTAAACATCCAAACACTGCAGGAGTACAGCCACTATAGCAGTGTCACAACTACACTGAAGGAGCTAAACGTCCAAACACTGCAGGAGTACAGCCACTATAGCAGTGTCACAACTACACTGAAGGAACTAAACGTCCAAACACTGCAGGAGTACAGCCACTATAGCAGTGTCACAACTATACTGAAGGACCTAAACGTCCAAACACTGCAGGAGTACAGCCACTATAGCAGTGTCACAACTATACTGAAGGAGCTAAACGTCCAAACACTGCAGGAGTACAGCCACTATAGCAGTGTCACAACTACACTGAAGGAGCTAAACGTCCAAACACTGCAGGAGTACAGCCACTATAGCAGTGTCACAACTATACTGAAGGAACTAAACGTCCAAACACTGCAGGAGTACAGCCACTATAGCAGTGTCACAACTATACTGAAGGAGCTAAACGTCCAAACACTGCAGGAGTACAGCCACTATAGCAGTGTCACAACTATACTGAAGGAGCTAAACGTCCAAACACTGCAGGAGTACAGCCACTATAGCAGTGTCACAACTATACTGAAGGAGCTAAACGTCCAAACACTGCAGGAGTACAGCCACTATAGCAGTGTCACAACTACACTGAAGGAACTAAACGTCCAAACACTGCAGGAGTACAGCCACTATAGCAGTGTCACAACTACACTGAAGGAGCTAAACATCCAAACACTGCAGGAGTACAGCCACTATAGCAGTGTCACAAGTACACTGAAGGAGCTAAACATCCAAACACTGCAGGAGTACAGCCACTATAGCAGTGTCACAACTACACTGAAGGAGCTAAACATCCAAACACTGCAGGAGTACAGCCACTATAGCAGTGTCACAACTACACTGAAGGAGCTAAACGACCAAACACTGCAGGAGTACAGCCACTATAGCAGTGTCACAACTACACTGAAGGAGCTAAACGACCAAACACTGCAGGAGTACAGCCACTATAGCAGTGTCACAACTACACTGAAGGAGCTAAACGACCAAACAGTGCAGGAGTACAGCCACTATAGTAGTGTCACAGCTATACTGAAGGAGCTAAACATCCAAACACTACAGGAGTACAGCCACTATAGCAGTGTCACAACTATACTGAAGGAACTAAACGTCCAAACACTGCAGGAGTACAGCCACTATAGCAGTGTCACAACAATACTGAAGGAACTAAACGTCCAAACACTGCAGGAGTACAGCCACTATAGCAGTGTCACAACTATACTGAAGGAACTAAACGTCCAAACACTGCAGGAGTACAGCCACTATAGCAGTGTCACAACTATACTGAAGGAACTAAACGTCCAAACAGTGCAGGAGTACAGCCACTATAGCAGTGTCACAACTATACTGAAGGAGCTAAACGTCCAAACACTGCAGGAGTACAGCCACTATAGCAGTGTCACAATTACACTGAAGGAGCTAAACGACCAAACACTGCAGGAGTACAGCCACTATAGCAGTGTCACAACTATACTGAAGGAGCTAAACGTCCAAACACTGCAGGAGTACAGCCACTATAGCAGTGTCACAACTATACTGAAGGAGCTAAACGTCCAAACACTGCAGGAGTACAGCCACTATAGCAGTGTCACAACTATACTGAAGGAGCTAAACATCCAAACACTGCAGGAGTACAGCCACTATAGCAGTGTCACAACTATACTGAAGGAGCTAAACGTCCAAACACTGCAGGAGTACAGCCACTATAGCAGTGTCACAACTATACTGAAGGAGCTAAACGTCCAAACACTGCAGGAGTACAGCCACTATAGCAGTGTCACAACTATACTGAAGGAACTAAACGTCCAAACACTGCAGGAGTACAGCCACTATAGCAGTGTCACAACTATACTGAAGGACCTAAACGTCCAAACACTGCAGGAGTACAGCCACTATAGCAGTGTCACAACTATACTGAAGGAACTAAACGTCCAAACACTGCAGGAGTACAGCCACTATAGCAGTGTCACAACTACACTGAAGGAGCTAAACGTCCAAACAGTGCAGGAGTACAGCCACTATAGCAGTGTCACAACTTCACTGAAGGAGCTAAACGACCAAACACTGCAGGAGTACAGCCATTATAGCAGTGCCACAAGTACACTGAAGGAGCTAAACGACCAAACAGTGCAGGAGTACAGCCACCATAGCAGTATTACAACTACACTGAAGGAGCTAAACGTCCAAACAGCGCAGGAGTACAGCCACTATGGTAGTGTCACAACTATACTGAAGGAGCTAAACGTCCAAACAGTGCAGGAGTACAGCCATTATAGCAGTGTCACAACTATACTGAAGGAGCTAAACGTCCAAACACTGCAGGAGTACAGCCACTATAGCAGTATTACAACTACACTGAAGGAGCTAAACGTCCAAACACTGCAGGAGTACAGCCACTATAGCAGTGTCACAACTATACTGAAGGAGCTAAACGTCCAAACACTGCAGGAGTACAGCCACTATAGCAGTGTCACAACTATACTGAAGGAACTAAACGTCCAAACACTGCAGGAGTACAGCCACTATAGCAGTGTCACAACTATACTGAAGGAACTAAACGTCCAAACACTGCAGGAGTACAGCCACTATAGCAGTGTCACAACTATACTGAAGGAACTAAACGTCCAAACACTGCAGGAGTACAGCCACTATAGCAGTGTCACAACTATACTGAAGGAGCTAAACGTCCAAACACTGCAGGAGTACAGCCACTATAGCAGTGTCACAACTATACTGAAGGAACTAAACGTCCAAACACTGCAGGAGTACAGCCACTATAGCAGTGTCACAACTATACTGAAGGAACTAAACGTCCAAACACTGCAGGAGTACAGCCACTATAGCAGTGTCACAACTATACTGAAGGAACTAAACGTCCAAACACTGCAGGAGTACAGCCACTATAGCAGTGTCACAACTATACTGAAGGAACTAAACGTCCAAACACTGCAGGAGTACAGCCACTATAGCAGTGTCACAACTATACTGAAGGAGCTAAACGTCCAAACACTGCAGGAGTACAGCCACTATAGCAGTGTCACAACTATACTGAAGGAACTAAACGTCCAAACACTGCAGGAGTACAGCCACTATAGCAGTGTCACAACTATACTGAAGGAGCTAAACGTCCAAACACTGCAGGAGTACAGCCACTATAGCAGTGTCACAACTACACTGAAGGAGCTAAACATCCAAACACTGCAGGAGTACAGCCACTATAGCAGTGTCACAACTACACTGAAGGAGCTAAACATCCAAACACTGCAGGAGTACAGCCACTATAGCAGTGTCACAACTACACTGAAGGAGCTAAACATCCAAACACTGCAGGAGTACAGCCACTATAGCAGTGTCACAACTATACTGAAGTAGCTAAACATCCAAACACTGCAGGAGTACAGCCACTATAGCAGTGTCACAACTATACTGAAGGAGCTAAACATCCAAACACTGCAGGAGTACAGCCACTATAGCAGTGTCACAACTACACTGAAGGAACTAAACATCCAAACACTGCAGGAGTACAGCCACTATAGCAGTGTCACAACTATCACTGAAGGAACTAAACGTCCAAACACTGCAGGAGTACAGCCACTATAGCAGTGTCACAACTATACTGAAGGAGCTAAACATCCAAACACTGCAGGAGTACAGCCACTATAGCAGTGTCACAACTACACTGAAAGGAACTAAACATCCAAACACTGCAGGAGTACAGCCACTATAGCAGTGTCACAACTACACTGAAGGAGCTAAACGTCCAAACACTGCAGGAGTACAGCCACTATAGCAGTGTCACAACTACACTGAAGGAGCTAAACGTCCAAACACTGCAGGAGTACAGCCACTATAGCAGTGTCACAACTACACTGAAGGAGCTAAACGTCCAAACACTGCAGGAGTACAGCCACTATAGCAGTGTCACAACTATACTGAAGGAGCTAAACGTCCAAACACTGCAGGAGTACAGCCACTATAGCAGTGTCACAACTACACTGAAGGAACTAAACGTCCAAACACTGCAGGAGTACAGCCACTATAGCAGTGTCACAACTATACTGAAGGAACTAAACGTCCAAACACTGCAGGAGTACAGCCACTATAGCAGTGTCACAACTATACTGAAGGAACTAAACGTCCAAACACTGCAGGAGTACAGCCACTATAGCAGTGTCACAACTATACTGAAGGAAGCTAAACGTCCAAACACTGCAGGAGTACAGCCACTATAGCAGTGTCACAACTATACTGAAGGAGCTAAACGTCCAAACACTGCAGGAGTACAGCCACTATAGCAGTGTCACAACTATACTGAAGGACTAAACGTCCAAACACTGCAGGAGTACAGCCACTATAGCAGTGTCACAACTATACTGAAGGAGCTAAACGTCCAAACACTGCAGGAGTACAGCCACTATAGCAGTGTCACAACTATACTGAAGGAGCTAAACATCCAAACACTGCAGGAGTACAGCCACTATAGCAGTGTCACAACTACACTGAAGGAGCTAAACATCCAAACACTGCAGGAGTACAGCCACTATAGCAGTGTCACAACTACACTGAATAAGCTAAACGTCCAAACACTGCAGGAGTACAGCCACTATAGCAGTGTCACAACTATACTGAATGAGCTAAACATCCAAACACTGCAGGAGTACAGCCACTATAGCAGTGTCACAACTACACTGAAGGAGCTAAACGTCCAAACACTGCAGGAGTACAGCCACTATAGCAGTGTCACAACTATACTGAAGGAACTAAACGTCCAAACACTGCAGGAGTACAGCCATTATAGCAGTGTCACAACTATACTGAAGGAGCTAAACGTCCAAACACTGCAGGAGTACAGCCACTATAGCAGTGTCACAACTATACTGAAGGAGCTAAACATCCAAACAGCGCAGGAGTACAGCCACTATAGTAGTGTCACAACTATACTGAAGGAGCTAAACATCCAAACACTGCAGGAGTACAGCCACTATAGCAGTGTCACAACTATACTGAAGGAACTAAACGTCCAAACACTGCAGGAGTACAGCCACTATAGCAGTGTCACAACTATACTGAAGGAGCTAAACGTCCAAACACTGCAGGAGTACAGCCATTATAGCAGTGTCACAACTATACTGAATGACCTAAACGTCCAAACACTGCATGAGTACAGCCACTATAGCAGTGTCACAACTATACTGAAGGAACTAAACGTCCAAACACTGCAGGAGTACAGCCACTATAGCAGTGTCACAACTATACTGAAGGAACTAAACGTCCAAACACTGCAGGAGTACAGCCACTATAGCAGTGTCACAACTATACTGAAGGAACTAAACGTCCAAACACTGCAGGAGTACAGCCACTATAGCAGTGTCACAACTATACTGAAGGAACTAAACGTCCAAACAGTGCAGGAGTACAGCCACTATAGCAGTGTCACAACTATACTGAAGGAGCTAAACGTCCAAACACTGCAGGAGTACAGCCACTATAGCAGTGTCACAACTATACTGAAGGAGCTAAACGTCCAAACACTGCAGGAGTACAGCCACTATAGCAGTGTCACAACTATACTGAAGGAGCTAAACGTCCAAACACTGCAGGAGTACAGCCACTATAGCAGTGTCACAACTATACTGAAGGAGCTAAACATCCAAACACTGCAGGAGTACAGCCACTATAGCAGTGTCACAACTACACTGAAGGAGCTAAACATCCAAACACTGCAGGAGTTCATCCACTATAGCAGTGTCACAACTACACTGAAGGAGCTAAACGTCCAAACACTGCAGGAGTACAGCCACTATAGCAGTGTCACAACTATACTGAAGGAGCTAAACATCCAAACACTGCAGGAGTACAGCCACTATAGCAGTGTCACAAATACACTGAAGGAGCTAAACGTCCAAACACTGCAGGAGTACAGCCACTATAGCAGTGTCACAACTATACTGAAGGAGCTAAACGTCCAAACACTGCAGGAGTACAGCCACTATAGCAGTGTCACAACTACACTGAAGGAGCTAAACGTCCAAACACTGCAGGAGTACAGCCACTATAGCAGTGTCACAACTATACTGAAGGAGCTAAACGTCCAAACACTGCAGGAGTACAGCCACTATAGCAGTGTCACAACTATACTGAAGGAGCTAAACGTCCAAACACTGCAGGAGTACAGCCACTATAGCAGTGTCACAACTATACTGAAGGACCTAAACGTCCAAACACTGCAGGAGTACAGCCACTATAGCAGTGTCACAACTATACTGAAGGAGCTAAACGTCCAAACACTGCAGGAGTACAGCCACTATAGCAGTGTCACAACTATACTGAAGGAGCTAAACGTCCAAACACTGCAGGAGTACAGCCACTATAGCAGTGTCACAACTATACTGAAGGAGCTAAACATCCAAACACTGCAGGAGTACAGCCACTATAGCAGTGTCACAACTACACTGAAGGAACTAAACGTCCAAACACTGCAGGAGTACAGCCACTATAGCAGTGTCACAACTATACTGAAGGAACTAAACGTCCAAACACTGCAGGAGTACAGCCACTATAGCAGTGTCACAACTATACTGAAGGAGCTAAACGTCCAAACACTGCAGGAGTACAGCCACTATAGCAGTGTCACAACTATACTGAAGGAGCTAAACGTCCAAACACTGCAGGAGTACAGCCACTATAGCAGTGTCACAACTACACTGAAGGAGCTAAACGTCCAAACACTGCAGGAGTACAGCCACTATAGCAGTGTCACAACTATACTGAAGGAACTAAACGTCCAAACACTGCAGGAGTACAGCCACTATAGCAGTGTCACAACTATACTGAAGGAGCTAAACGTCCAAACACTGCAGGAGTACAGCCACTATAGCAGTGTCACAACTATACTGAAGGAGCTAAACGTCCAAACACTGCAGGAGTACAGCCACTATAGCAGTGTCACAACTATACTGAAGGAGCTAAACGTCCAAACACTGCAGGAGTACAGCCACTATAGCAGTGTCACAACTATACTGAAGGAACTAAACGTCCAAACACTGCAGGAGTACAGCCACTATAGCAGTGTCACAACTATACTGAAGGAACTAAACGTCCAAACACTGCAGGAGTACAGCCACTATAGCAGTGTCACAACTATACTGAAGGAGCTAAACGTCCAAACACTGCAGGAGTACAGCCACTATAGCAGTGTCACAACTATACTGAAGGAACTAAACGTCCAAACACTGCAGGAGTACAGCCACTATAGCAGTGTCACAACTATACTGAAGGAACTAAACGTCCAAACACTGCAGGAGTACAGCCACTATAGCAGTGTCACAACTATACTGAAGGAGCTAAACATCCAAACACTGCAGGGAGTACAGCCACTATAGCAGTGTCACAACTATACTGAAGGAGCTAAACGTCCAAACACTGCAGGAGTACAGCCACTATAGCAGTGTCACAACTATACTGAAAGAGCTAAACGTCCAAACACTGCAGGAGTACAGCCACTATAGCAGTGTCACAACTACACTGAAGGAACTAAACGTCCAAACACTGCAGGAGTACAGCCACTATAGCAGTGTCACAACTATACTGAAGGAGCTAAACATCCAAACACTGCAGGAGTACAGCCACTATAGCAGTGTCACAACTATACTGAAGGAGCTAAACGTCCAAACACTGCAGGAGTACAGCCACTATAGCAGTGTCACAACTATACTGAAGGAGCTAAACGTCCAAACACTGCAGGAGTACAGCCACTATAGCAGTGTCACAACTATACTGAAGGAGCTAAACGTCCAAACACTGCAGGAGTACAGCCACTATAGCAGTGTCACAACTATACTGAAGGAGCTAAACGTCCAAACACTGCAGGAGTACAGCCACTATAGCAGTGTCACAACTATACTGAAGGAACTAAACGTCCAAACACTGCAGGAGTACAGCCACTATAGCAGTGTCACAACTATACTGAAGGAACTAAACGTCCAAACACTGCAGGAGTACAGCCACTATAGCAGTGTCACAACTATACTGAAGGAGCTAAACGTCCAAACACTGCAGGAGTACAGCCACTATAGCAGTGTCACAACTACACTGAAGGAGCTAAACATCCAAACACTGCACGAGTACAGCCACTATAGCAGTGTCACAGCTATACTGAAGGAGGCTAAACGTCCAAACACTGCAGGAGTACAGCCACTATAGCAGTGTCACAACTATACTGAAGGAGCTAAACATCCAAACAGTGCAGGAGTACAGCCACTATAGCAGTGTCACAACTACACTGAAGGAGCTAAACATCCAAACACTGCAGGAGTACAGCCACTATAGCAGTGTCACAACTATACTGAAGGAGCTAAACCTCCAAACACTGCAGGAGTACAGCCACTATAGCAGTGTCACAACTACACTGAAGGAGCTAAACTTCCAAACACTGCAGGAGTACAGCCACTATAGCAGTGTCACAACTACACTGAAGGGAACTAAACGTCCAAACACTGCAGGAGTACAGCCACTATAGCAGTGTCACAACTATACTGAAGGAGCTAAACGTCCAAACACTGCAGGAGTACAGCCACTATAGCAGTGTCACAACTATACTGAAGGAGCTAAACATCCAAACACTGCAGGAGTACAGCCACTATAGCAGTGTCACAACTACACTGAAGGAGCTAAACATCCAAACACTGCAGGAGTACAGCCACTATAGCAGTGTCCACAACTATACTGAAAGAGCTAAACGTCCAAACACTGCAGGAGTACAGCCACTATAGCAGTGTCACAACTATACTGAAGGAGCTAAACATCCAAACACTGCAGGAGTACAGCCACTATAGCAGTGTCACAACTATACTGAAGGAGCTAAACGTCCAAACACTGCAGGAGTACAGCCACTATAGCAGTGTCACAACTATACTGAAGGAGCTAAACGTCCAAACACTGCAGGAGTACAGCCACTATAGCAGTGTCACAACTACACTGAAGGAGCTAAACGTCCAAACACTGCAGGAGTACAGCCACTATAGCAGTGTCACAACTATACTGAAGGAACTAAACATCCAAACACTGCAGGAGTACAGCCACTATAGCAGTGTCACAACTATACTGAAGGAGCTAAACGTCCAAACACTGCAGGAGTACAGCCACTATAGCAGTGTCACAACTACACTGAAGGAGCTAAACGTCCAAACACTACAGGAGTACAGCCACTATAGCAGTGTCACAACTATACTGAAGGAGCTAAACATCCAAACACTGCAGGAGTACAGCCACTATAGCAGTGTCACAACTATACTGAAGGAGCTAAACATCCAAACACTGCAGGAGTACAGCCACTATAGCAGTGTCACAACTATACTGAAGGAACTAAACATCCAAACACTGCAGGAGTACAGCCACTATAGCAGTGTCACAACTATACTGAAGGAACTAAACGTCCAAACACTGCAGGAGTACAGCCACTATAGCAGTGTCACAACTATACTGAAGGAACTAAACGTCCAAACACTGCAGGAGTACAGCCACTATAGCAGTGTCACAACTATACTGAAGGAGCTAAACATCCAAACACTGCAGGAGTACAGCCACTATAGCAGTGTCACAACTATACTGAAGGAGCTAAACGTCCAAACACTGCAGGAGTACAGCCACTATAGCAGTGTCACAACTATACTGAAGGAGCTAAACGTCCAAACACTGCAGGAGTACAGCCACTATAGCAGTGTCACAACTATACTGAAGGAGCTAAACATCCAAACACTGCAGGAGTACAGCCACTATAGCAGTGTCACAACTACACTGAAGGAGCTAAACATCCAAACACTGCAGGAGTACAGCCACTATAGCAGTGTCACAACTATACTGAAGGAGCTAAACATCCAAACACTGCAGGAGTACAGCCACTATAGCAGTGTCACAACTACACTGAAGGAGCTAAACATCCAAACACTGCAGGAGTACAGCCACTATAGCAGTGTCACAACTACACTGAAAGAACTAAACATCCAAACACTGCAGGAGTACAGCCACTATAGCAGTGTCACAACTATACTGAAGGAGCTAAACGTCCAAACACTGCAGGAGTACAGCCACTATAGCAGTGTCACAACTATACTGAAGGAGCTAAACATCCAAACACTGCAGGAGTACAGCCACTATAGCAGTGTCACAACTATACTGAAGGAGCTAAACGTCCAAACACTGCAGGAGTACAGCCACTATAGCAGTGTCACAACTACACTGAAGGAGCTAAACGTCCAAACACTGCAGGAGTACAGCCACTATAGCAGTGTCACAACTACACTGAAGGAGCTAAACGTCCAAACACTACAGGAGTACAGCCACTATAGCAGTGTCACAACTATACTGAAGGAGCTAAACATCCAAACACTGCAGGAGTACAGCCACTATAGCAGTGTCACAACTATACTGAAGGAACTAAACGTCCAAACACTGCAGGAGTACAGCCACTATAGCAGTGTCACAACTACACTGAAGGAGCTAAACGTCCAAACACTGCAGGAGTACAGCCACTATAGCAGTGTCACAACTACACTGAAGGAGCTAAACCTCCAAACACTGCAGGAGTACAGCCACTATAGCAGTGTCACAACTACACTGAAGGAGCTAAACGTCCAAACACTGCAGGAGTACAGCCACTATAGCAGTGTCACAACTATACTGAAGGAGCTAAACATCCAAACACTGCAGGAGTACAGCCACTATAGCAGTGTCACAACTATACTGAAGGAGCTAAACATCCAAACACTGCAGGAGTACAGCCACTATAGCAGTGTCACAACTACACTGAAGGAGCTAAACATCCAAACACTGCAGGAGTACAGCCACTATAGCAGTGTCACAACTATACTGAAGGAGCTAAACGTCCAAACACTGCAGGAGTACAGCCACTATAGCAGTGTCACAACTATACTGAAGGAGCTAAACGTCCAAACACTGCAGGAGTACAGCCACTATAGCAGTGTCACAACTATACTGAAGGAACTAAACGTCCAAACACTGCAGGAGTACAGCCACTATAGCAGTGTCACAACTATACTGAAGGAGCTAAACGTCCAAACACTGCAGGAGTACAGCCACTATAGCAGTGTCACAACTATACTGAAGGAACTAAACGTCCAAACACTGCAGGAGTACAGCCACTATAGCAGTGTCACAACTATACTGAAGGAGCTAAACGTCCAAACACTGCAGGAGTACAGCCACTATAGCAGTGTCACAACTATACTGAAGGAGCTAAACGTCCAAACACTGCAGGAGTACAGCCACTATAACAGTGTCACAACTATACTGAAGGGCTAAACGTCCAAACACTGCAGGAGTACAGCCACTATAGCAGTGTCACAACTATACTGAAGGAACTAAACGTCCAAACACTGCAGGAGTACAGCCACTATAGCAGTGTCACAACTATACTGAAGGAACTAAACGTCCAAACACTGCAGGAGTACAGCCACTATAGCAGTGTCACAACTATACTGAAGGAACTAAACGTCCAAACACTGCAGGAGTACAGCCACTATAGCAGTGTCACAACTATACTGAAGGAACTAAACGTCCAAACACTGCAGGAGTACAGCCACTATAGCAGTGTCACAACTATACTGAAGGAGCTAAACATCCAAACACTGCAGGAGTACAGCCACTATAGCAGTGTCACAACTACACTGAAGGAGCTAAACGTCCAAACACTGCAGGAGTACAGCCACTATAGCAGTGTCACAACTATACTGAAGGAGCTAAACATCCAAACACTGCAGGAGTACAGCCACTATAGCAGTGTCACAACTATACTGAAGGAGCTAAACGTCCAAACACTGCAGGAGTACAGCCACTATTGCAGTGTCACAACTATACTGAAAGAGCTAAACGTCCAAACACTGCAGGAGTACAGCCACTATAGCAGTGTCACAACTACACTGAAGGAGCTAAACATCCAAACACTGCAGGAGTACAGCCACTATAGCAGTGTCACAACTATACTGAAGGAGCTAAACGTCCAAACACTGCAGGAGTACAGCCACTATAGCAGTGTCACAACTATACTGAAGGAGCTAAACGTCCAAACACTGCAGGAGTACAGCCACTATAGCAGTGTCACAACTATACTGAAGGAGCTAAACGTCCAAACACTGCAGGAGTACAGCCACTATAGCAGTGTCACAACTACACTGAAGGGCTAAACGTCCAAACACTGCAGGAGTACAGCCACTATAGCAGTGTCACAACTATACTGAAGGAGCTAAACGTCCAAACACTGCAGGAGTACAGCCACTATAGCAGTGTCACAACTATACTGAAGGAGCTAAACATCCAAACACTGCAGGAGTACAGCCACTATAGCAGTGTCACAACTACACTGAAGGAGCTAAACGTCCAAACACTGCAGGAGTACAGCCACTATAGCAGTGTCACAACTATACTGAAGGATCTAAACGTCCAAACACTGCAGGAGTACAGCCACTATAGCAGTGTCACAACTATACTGAAGGAGCTAAACATCCAAACACTGCAGGAGTACAGCCACTATAGCAGTGTCACAACTATACTGAAGGAGCTAAACATCCAAACACTGCAGGAGTACAGCCACTATAGCAGTGTCACAACTACACTGAAGGGCTAAACGTCCAAACACTGCAGGAGTACAGCCACTATAGCAGTGTCACAACTATACTGAAGGAGCTAAACGTCCAAACACTGCAGGAGTACAGCCACTATAGCAGTGTCACAACTATACTGAAGGAGCTAAACATCCAAACACTGCAGGAAGTACAGCCACTATAGCAGTGTCACAACTATACTGAAGGAGCTAAACATCCAAACACTACAGGAGTACAGCCACTATAGCAGTGTCACAACTACACTGAAGGAGCTAAACATCCAAACACTGCAGGGAGTACAGCCACTATAGCAGTGTCCACAACTATACTGAAGGAGCTAAACATCCAAACACTGCAGGAGTACAGCCACTATAGCAGTGTCACAACTACACTGAAGGAGCTAAACATCCAAACACTGCAGGAGTACAGCCACTATAGCAGTGTCACAACTATACTGAAGGGCTAAACATCCAAACACTGCAGAGTACAGCCACTATAGCAGTGTCACAACTATACTGAAGGAGCTAAACGTCCAAACACTGCAGGAGTACAGCCACTATAGCAGTGTCACAACTATACTGAAGGAGCTAAACATCCAAACACTGCAGGAGTACAGCCACTATAGCAGTGTCACAACTATACTGAAGGAGCTAAACATCCAAACACTGCAGGAGTGCAGCCACTATAGCAGTGTCACAGCTATACTGAAGGAGCTAAACGTCCAAACACTGCAGGAGTACAGCCACTATAGAAGTGTCACAACTATACTGAAGGAGCTAAACGTCCAAACACTGCAGGAGTACAGCCACTATAGCAGTGTCACAACAATACTGAAGGAGCTAAACATCCAAACACTGCAGGAGTACAGCCACTATAGCAGTGTCACAACTATACTGAAGGAGCTAAACATCCAAACACTGCAGGAGTACAGCCACTATAGCAGTGTCACAACTATACTGAAGGAGCTAAACGTCCAAACACTGCAGGAGTACAGCCACTATAGCAGTGTCACAACTATACTGAAGGAGCTAAACATCCAAACACTGCAGGAGTACAGCCACTATAGCAGTGTCACAACTATACTGAAGGAGCTAAACATCCAAACACTGCAGGAGTACAGCCACTATAGCAGTGTCACAACTATACTGAAGGAGCTAAACGTCCAAACACTGCAGGAGTACAGCCACTATAGCAGTGTCACAACTATACTGAAGGAGCTAAACGTCCAAACACTGCAGGAGTACAGCCACTATAGCAGTGTCCACAACTATACTGAAGGAGCTAAACGTCCAAACACTGCAGGAGTACAGCCACTATAGCAGTGTCACAACTATACTGAAGGAGCTAAACGTCCAAACACTGCAGGAGTACAGCCACTATAGCAGTGTCACAACTATACTGAAGGAGCTAAACATCCAAACACTGCAGGAGTACAGCCACTATAGCAGTGTCACAACTATACTGAAGGAGCTAAACATCCAAACACTGCAGGAGTACAGCCACTATAGCAGTGTCACAACTATACTGAAGGAGCTAAACATCCAAACACTGCAGGAGTACAGCCACTATAGCAGTGTCACAACTATACTGAAGGGCTAAACGTCCAAACACTGCAGGAGTACAGCCACTATAGCAGTGTCACAACTATACTGAAGGAGCTAAACATCCAAACACTGCAGGAGTACAGCCACTATAGCAGTGTCACAACTATACTGAAGGAGCTAAACATCCAAACACTGCAGGAGTACAGCCACTATAGCAGTGTCACAACTATACTGAAGGAGCTAAACGTCCAAACACTGCAGGAGTACAGCCACTATAGCAGTGTCACAACTATACTGAAGGAGCTAAACATCCAAACACTGCAGGAGTACAGCCACTATAGCAGTGTCACAACTATACTGAAGGAGCTAAACATCCAAACACTGCAGGAGTACAGCCACTATAGCAGTGTCACAACTATACTGAAGGGCTAAACATCCAAACACTGCAGGAGTACAGCCACTATAGCAGTGCCACAACTATACTGAAGGAGCTAAACATCCAAACACTGCAGGAGTACAGCCACTATAGCAGTGTCACAACTACACTGAAGGAGCTAAACGTCCAAACACTGCAGGAGTACAGCCACTATAGCAGTGTCACAACTACACTGAAGGAGCTAAACGTCCAAACACTGCAGGAGTACAGCCACTATAGCAGTGTCACAACTATACTGAAGGAGCTAAACGTCCAAACACTGCAGGAGTACAGCCACTATAGCAGTGTCACAACTATACTGAAGGAGCTAAACGTCCAAACACTACAGGAGTACAGCCACTATAGCAGTGTCACAACTATACTGAAGGAGCTAAACGTCCAAACACTGCAGGAGTACAGCCACTATAGCAGTGTCACAACTATACTGAAGAGCTAAACGTCCAAACACTGCAGGAGTACAGCCACTATAGCAGTGTCACAACTATACTGAAGGAGCTAAACGTCCAAACACTGCAGGAGTACAGCCACTATAGCAGTGTCACAACTACACTGAAGGAGCTAAACGTCCAAACACTGCAGGAGTACAGCCACTATAGCAGTGTCACAACTATACTGAAGGAGCTAAACGTCCAAACACTGCAGGAGTACAGCCACTATAGCAGTGTCACAACTATACTGAAGGAGCTAAACATCCAAACACTGCAGGAGTACAGCCACTATAGCAGTGTCACAACTATACTGAAGGAGCTAAACATCCAAACACTGCAGGAGTACAGCCACTATAGCAGTGTCACAACTATACTGAAGGAGCTAAACATCCAAACACTGCAGGAGTACAGCCACTATAGCAGTGTCACAACTATACTGAAGGAGCTAAACATCCAAACACTGCGGGAGTACAGCCACTATAGCAGTGTCACAACTATACTGAAGGGCTAAACATCCAAACACTGCAGGAGTACAGCCACTATAGCAGTGTCACAACTATACTGAAGGAGCTAAACATCCAAACACTGCAGGAGTACAGCCACTATAGCAGTGTCACAACTATACTGGAAGAGAGCTAAACATCCAAACACTGCAGGAGTACAGCCACTATAGCAGTGTCACAACTATACTGAAGGAGCTAAACATCCAAACACTGCAGGAGTACAGCCACTATAGCAGTGTCACAACTATACTGAAGGAGCTAAACATCCAAACACTGCAGGAGTACAGCCACTATAGCAGTGTCACAACTATACTGAAGGAGCTAAACATCCAAACACTGCAGGAGTACAGCCACTATAGCAGTGTCACAACTATACTGAAGGAGCTAAACATCCAAACACTGCAGGAGTACAGCCACTATAGCAGTGTCACAACTATACTGAAGGAGCTAAACATCCAAACACTGCAGGAGTACAGCCACTATAGCAGTGTCACAACTATACTGAAGGAGCTAAACATCCAAACACTGCAGGAGTACAGCCACTATAGCAGTGTCACAACTATACTGAAGGAGCTAAACATCCAAACACTGCAGAGTACAGCCACTATAGCAGTGTCACAACTACACTGAAGGAGCTAAACATCCAAACACTGCAGGAGTACAGCCACTATAGCAGTGTCACAACTATACTGGAAGGAGCTAAACATCCAAACACTGCAGGAGTACAGCCACTATAGCAGTGTCACAACTACACTGAAGGAGCTAAACATCCAAACACTGCAGGAGTACAGCCACTATAGCAGTGTCACAACTATACTGAAGGAGCTAAACATCCAAACACTGCAGGAGTACAGCCACTATAGCAGTGTCACAACTATACTGAAGGAGCTAAACATCCAAACACTGCAGGAGTACAGCCACTATAGCAGTGTCACAACTATACTGAAGGAGCTAAACGTCCAAACACTGCAGGAGTACAGCCACTATAGCAGTGTCACAACTATACTGAAGGAGCTAAACGTCCAAACACTGCAGGAGTACAGCCACTATAGCAGTGTCACAACTATACTGAAGGAGCTAAACATCCAAACACTGCAGGAGTACAGCCGCTATAGCAGTGTCACAACTATACTGAAGGAGCTAAACGTCCAAACACTACAGGAGTACAGCCGCTATAGCAGTGCCACAACTATACTGAAGGAGCTAAACATCCAAACACTGCAGGAGTACAGCCACTATAGCAGTGTCACAACTATACTGAAGGAGCTAAACGTCCAAACACTGCAGGAGTACAGCCACTATAGCAGTGTCACAACTACACTGAAGGAGCTAAACGTCCAAACACTACAGGAGTACAGCCACTATAGCAGTGTCACAACTATACTGAAGGAGCTAAACGTCCAAACACTACAGGAGTACAGCCGCTATAGCAGTGTCACAACTATACTGAAGGAGCTAAACGTCCAAACACTGCAGGAGTACAGCCGCTATAGCAGTGTCACAACTATACTGAAGGAGCTAAACATCCAAACACTGCAGGAGTACAGCCACTATAGCAGTGTCACAACTACACTGAAGGAGCTAAACGTCCAAACACTACAGGAGTACAGCCACTATAGCAGTGCCACAACTATACTGAAGGAGCTAAACATCCAAACACTGCAGGAGTACAGCCACTATAGCAGTGTCACAACTATACTGAAGGAACTAAACGTCCAAACACTACAGGGGTACAGCCGCTATAGCAGTGTCACAACTACACTGAAGGAGCTAAACATCCAAACACTGCAGGAGTACAGCCACTATAGCAGTGTCACAACTATACTGAAGGAGCTAAACATCCAAAGACTGCAGGAGTACAGCCACTATAGCAGTGTCACAACTACACTGAAGGAGCTAAACATCCAAACACTGCAGGAGTACAGCCACTATAGCAGTGTCACAACTATACTGAAGGAGCTAAACATCCAAACACTGCAAGAGTACAGCCACTATAGCAGTGTCACAACTATACTGAAGGAGCTAAACATCCAAACACTGCAGGAGTACAGCCACTATAGCAGTGTCACAACTATACTGAAGGAGCTAAACATCCAAACACTGGAAGAGTACAGCCACTATAGCAGTGTCACAACTACACTGGAAGGAGCTAAACATCCAAACACTGCAGGAGTACAGCCACTATAGCAGTGTCACAACTATACTGAAGGAGCTAAACATCCAAACACTGCAGGAGTACAGCCACTATAGCAGTGTCACAACTATACTGAAGGAGCTAAACATCCAAACACTGCAGGAGTACAGCCACTATAGCAGTGTCACAACTATACTGAAGGAGCTAAACATCCAAACACTGCAGGAGTACAGCCACTATAGCAGTGTCACAACTATACTGAAGGAGCTAAACTTCCAAACACTGCAGGAGTAGAGCTGCTATAGCAGTGTCACAACTACACTGAAGGAGCTAAACATCCAAACACTGCAGGAGTACAGCCACTATAGCAGTGTCACAACTATACTGAAGGAGCTAAACGTCCAAACACTGCAGGAGTACAGCCACTATAGCAGTGTCACAACTACACTGAAGGAGCTAAACATCCAAACACTGCAGGAGTACAGCCACTATAGCAGTGTCACAACTATACTGAAGGAGCTAAACATCCAAACACTGCAGGAGTACAGCCGCTATAGCAGTGTCACAACTATACTGAAGGAGCTAAACATCCAAACACTGCAGGAGTATAGCCATTATAGCAGTGTCACAACTATACTGAAGGAGCTAAACATCCAAAAACTGCAGGAGTACAGCCGCTATAGCAGTGTCACAACTATACTGAAGGAGCTAAACGTCCAAACACTACAGGAGTACAGCCGCTATAGCAGTGCCACAACTATACTGAAGGAGCTAAACATCCAAACACTGCAGGAGTACAGCCACTATAGCAGTGTCACAACTATACTGAAGGAGCTAAACGTCCAAACACTGCAGGAGTACAGCCACTATAGCAGTGTCACAACTACACTGAAGGAGCTAAACGTCCAAACACTACAGGAGTACAGCCACTATAGCAGTGTCACAACTATACTGAAGGAGCTAAACGTCCAAACACTACAGGAGTACAGCCGCTATAGCAGTGTCACAACTATACTGAAGGAGCTAAACGTCCAAACACTACAGGAGTACAGCCGCTATAGCAGTGCCACAACTATACTGAAGGAGCTAAACATCCAAACACTGCAGGAGTACAGCCACTATAGCAGTGTCACAACTATACTGAAGGAGCTAAACGTCCAAACACTGCAGGAGTACAGCCACTATAGCAGTGTCACAACTATACTGAAGGAGCTAAACATCCAAACACTGCAGGAGTACAGCCACTATAGCAGTGTCACAACTACACTGAAGGAGCTAAACGTCCAAACACTGCAGGAGTACAGCCACTATAGCAGTGTCACAACTACACTGAAGGAGCTAAACGTCCAAACACTACAGGAGTACAGCCACTATAGCAGTGTCACAACTATACTGAAGGAGCTAAACATCCAAACACTGCAGGAGTACAGCCACTATAGCAGTGTCACAACTATACTGAAGGAGCTAAACATCCAAACACTGCAGGAGTACAGCCACTATAGCAGTGTCACAACTATACTGAAGGAGCTAAACATCCAAACACTGCAGGAGTACAGCCACTATAGCAGTGTCACAACTATACTGAAGGAGCTAAACATCCAAACACTGCAGGAGTACAGCCACTATAGCAGTGTCACAACTATACTGAAGGAGCTAAACATCCAAACACTGCAGGAGTACAGCCACTATAGCAGTGTCACAACTATACTGAAGGAGCTAAACATCCAAACACTGCAAGAGTACAGCCACTATAGCAGTGTCACAACTATACTGAAGGAGCTAAACATCCAAACACTGCAGGAGTACAGCCACTATAGCAGTGTCACAACTATACTGAAGGAGCTAAACATCCAAACACTGCAGGAGTACAGACACTATAGCAGTGTCACCACTATACTGAAGGAGCTAAACATCCAAACACTGCAGGAGTACAGCCACTATAGCAGTGTCACAACTATACTGAAGGAGCTAAACATCCAAACACTGCAATAGTAGAGCCACTATAGCAGTGTCACAACTACACTGAAGGAGCTAAACATCCAAACACTGCAGGAGTACAGCCACTATAGCAGTGTCACAACTATACTGAAGGAGCTAAACATCCAAACACTGCAAGAGTACAGCCACTATAGCAGTGTCACAACTATACTGAAGGAGCTAAACATCCAAACACTGCAGGAGTACAGCCACTATAGCAGTGTCACAACTATACTGAAGGAGCTAAACATCCAAACACTGCAAGAGTACAGCCACTATAGCAGTGTCACAACTATACTGAAGGAGCTAAACATCCAAACACTGCAGGAGTACAGCCACTATAGCAGTGTCACAACTATACTGAAGGAGCTAAACGTCCAAACACTGCAGGAGTACAGCCACTATAGCAGTGTCACAACTACACTGAAGGAGCTAAACATCGAAACACTGCAGGAGTACAGACACTATAGCAGTGTAACAACTATACTGAAGGAGCTAAACATCCAAACACTGCAGGAGTACAGCCGCTATAGCAGTGTCACAACTATACTGAAGGAGCTAAACATCCAAACACTGCAGGAGTATAGCCATTATAGCAGTGTCACAACTCTACTGAAGGAGCTAAACATCCAAACACTACAGGAGTACAGCCACTATAGCAGTGTCACAACTATACTGAAGGAGCTAAACGTCCAAACACTGCAGGAATACAGCCACTATAGCAGTGTCACAACTATACTGAAGGAGCTAAACATCCAAACACTGCAGGAGTACAGCCGCTATAGCAGTGTCACAACTATACTGAAGGAGCTAAACGTCCAAACACTGCAGGAGTACAGCCACTATAGCAGTGCCACAACTATACTGAAGGAGCTAAACATCCAAACACTGCAGGAGTACAGCCACTATAGCAGTGTCACAACTATACTGAAGGAGCTAAACGTCCAAACACTGCAGGAGTACAGCCACTATAGCAGTGTCACAACTATACTGAAGGAGCTAAACGTCCAAACACTACAGGAGTACAGCCACTATAGCAGTGTCACAACTATACTGAAGGAGCTAAACGTCCAAACACTACAGGAGTACAGCCGCTATAGCAGTGTCACAACTATACTGAAGGAGCTAAACGTCCAAACACTACAGGAGTACAGCCGCTATAGCAGTGCCACAACTATACTGAAGGAGCTAAACATCCAAACACTGCAGGAGTACAGCCACTATAGCAGTGTCACAACTACACTGAAGGAGCTAAACGTCCAAACACTACAGGAGTACAGCCACTATAGCAGTGCCACAACTATACTGAAGGAGCTAAACATCCAAACACTGCAGGAGTACAGCCACTATAGCAGTGTCACAACTATACTGAAGGAGCTAAACATCCAAACACTACAGGAGTACAGCCACTATAGCAGTGTCACAACTACACTGAAGGAGCTAAACATCCAAACACTGCAGGAGTACAGCCACTATAGCAGTGTCACAACTATACTGAAGGAGCTAAACATCCAAAGACTGCAGGAGTACAGCCACTATAGCAGTGTCACAACTACACTGAAGGAGCTAAACATCCAAACACTGCAGGAGTACAGCCACTATAGCAGTGTCACAACTATACTGAAGGAGCTAAACATCCAAACACTGCAAGGAGTACAGCCACTATAGCAGTGTCACAACTATACTGAAGGAGCTAAACATCCAAACACTGCAGGAGTACAGCCACTATAGCAGTGTCACAACTATACTGAAGGAGCTAAACATCCAAACACTGGAAGAGTACAGCCACTATAGCAGTGTCACAACTACACTGAAGGAGCTAAACATCCAAACACTGCAGGAGTACAGCCACTATAGCAGTGTCACAACTATACTGAAGGAGCTAAACATCCAAACACTGCAGGAGTACAGACACTATAGCAGTGTCACAACTATACTGAAGGAGCTAAACATCCAAACACTGCAGGAGTACAGCCACTATAGCAGTGTCACAACTATACTGAAGGAGCTAAACATCCAAACACTGCAATAGTAGAGCCACTATAGCAGTGTCACAACTATACTGAAGGAGCTAAACATCCAAACACTGCAAGAGTACAGCCACTATAGCAGTGTCACAACTATACTGAAGGAGCTAAACATCCAAACACTGCAGGAGTACAGCCACTATAGCAGTGTCACAACTATACTGAAGGAGCTAAACATCCAAACACTGCAGGAGTACAGCCACTATAGCAGTGTCACAACTATACTGAAGGAGCTAAACATCCAAACACTGCAGGAGTACAGCCACTATAGCAGTGTCACAACTATACTGAAGGAGCTAAACATCCAAACACTGCAGGAGTACAGCCACTATAGCAGTGTCACAACTACACTGAAGGAGCTAAACATCCAAACACTGCAGGAGTACAGCCACTATAGCAGTGTCACAACTATACCGAAGGAGCTAAACGCCCAAACACTGCAGGAGTACAGCCACTATAGCAGTGTCACAACTACACTGAAGGAGCTAAACATCGAACCACTGCAGGAGTACAGCCACTATAGCAGTGTCACAACTACACTGAAGGAGCTAAACGTCCAAACACTGCAGGAGTACAGCCACTATAGCAGTGTCACAACTATACTGAAGGAGCTAAACATCCAAACACTGCTGGAGTACAGCCACTATAGCAGTGTCACAACTACACTGAAGGAGCTAAACATCCAAACACTGCAGGAGTACAGCCACTATAGCAGTGTCACAACTATACTGAAGGAGCTAAACGTCCAAACACTGCAGGAGTACAGCCACTATAGCAGTGTCACAACTACACTGAAGGAGCTAAACATCCAAACACTGCAGGAGTACAGCCACTATAGCAGTGTCACAACTATACTGAAGGAGCTAAACGTCCAAACACTGCAGGAGTACAGCCACTATAGCAGTGTCACAACTACACTGAAGGAGCTAAACATCGAAACACTGCAGGAGTACAGCCACTATAGCAGTGTCACAACTATACTGAAGGAGCTAAACGTCCAAACACTGCAGGAGTACAGCCACTATAGCAGTGTCACAACTACACCGAAGGAGCTAAACATCGAAACACTGCAGGAGTACAGCCACTATAGCAGTGTCACAACTATACTGAAGGAGCTAAACATCCAAACACTGCAGGAGTACAGCCACTATAGCAGTGTCACAACTACACTGAAGGAGCTAAACGTCGAAACACTGCAGGAGTACAGCCACTATAGCAGTGTCACAACTATACTGAAGGAGCTAAACGTCCAAACACTGCAGGAGTACAGCCACTATAACAGTGTCACAACTATACTGAAGGAGCTAAACATCCAAACACTGCAGGAGTACAGCCACTATAGCAGTGTCACAACTATACTGAAGGAGCTAAACGTCCAAACACTGCAGGAGTACAGCCACTATAGCAGTGTCACAACTATACTGAAGGAGCTAAACGTCCAAACACTGCAGGAGTACAGCCGCTATAGCAGTGCCACAACTATACTGAAGGAGCTAAACATCCAAACACTGCAGGAGTACAGCCACTATAGCAGTGTCACAACTATACTGAAGGAGCTAAACGTCCAAACACTGCAGGAGTACAGCCACTATAGCAGTGTCACAACTATACTGAAGGAGCTAAACGTCCAAACACTACAGGAGTACAGCCGCTATAGCAGTGCCACAACTATACTGAAGGAGCTAAACATCCAAACACTGCAGGAGTACAGCCACTATAGCAGTGTCACAACTATACTGAAGGAGCTAAACGTCCAAACACTGCAGGAGTACAGCCACTATAGCAGTGTCACAACTATACCGAAGGAGCTAAACATCCAAACACTGCAGGAGTACAGCCACTATAGCAGTGTCACAACTACACCGAAGGAGCTAAACGTCCAAACACTGCAGGAGTACAGCCACTATAGCAGTGTCACAACTATACTGAAGGAGCTAAACATCCAAACACTGCAGGAGTACAGCCACTATAGCAGTGTCACAACTACACTGAAGGAGCTAAACGTCCAAACACTGCAGGAGTACAGCCACTATAGCAGTGTCACAACTATACTGAAGGAGCTAAACGTCCAAACACTGCAGGAGTACAGCCACTATAGCAGTGTCACAACTATACTGAAGGAGCTAAACATCCAAACACTGCAGGAGTACAGCCACTATAGCAGTGTCACAACTATACTGAAGGAGCTAAACATCCAAACACTGCAGGAGTACAGCCACTATAGCAGTGTCAACATACTAAACATCGAAACACTGCAGGGAGCTAAACATCGAAACACTGCACTGCGGGAGTACAGCCACTATAGCAGTGTCACAACTATACTGAAGGAGCTAAACATCCAAACACTGCAGGAGTACAGCCACTATAGCAGTGTCACAACTATACTGAAGGAGCTAAACATCCAAACACTGCAGGAGTACAGCCACTATAACAGTGTCACAACTATACTGAAGGAGCTAAACATCCAAACACTGCAGGAGTACAGCCACTATAGCAGTGTCACAACTACACTGAAGGAGCTAAACATCCAAACACTGCAGGAGTACAGCCACTATAGCAGTGTCACAACTATACTGAAGGAGCTAAACATCCAAAGACTGCAGGAGTACAGCCACTATAGCAGTGTCACAACTACACTGAAGGAGCTAAACATCCAAACACTGCAGGAGTACAGCCACTATAGCAGTGTCACAACTATACTGAAGGAGCTAAACATCCAAACACTGCAGGAGTACAGCCACTATAGCAGTGTCACAACTATACTGAAGGAGCTAAACATCCAAACACTGCAGGAGTACAGCCACTATAGCAGTGTCACAACTATACTGAAGGAGCTAAACATCCAAACACTGCAGGAGTACAGCCACTATAGCAGTGTCACAACTATACTGAAGGAGCTAAACATCCAAACACTGCAGGAGTACAGCCACTATAGCAGTGTCACAACTACACTGAAGGAGCTAAACATCCAAACACTGCAGGAGTACAGCCACTATAGCAGTGTCACAACTATACTGAAGGAGCTAAACATCCAAACACTGCAGGAGTACAGCCACTATAGCAGTGTCACAACTATACTGAAGGAGCTAAACATCCAAACACTGCAGGAGTACAGCCACTATAGCAGTGTCACAACTATACTGAAGGAGCTAAACATCCAAACACTGCAATAGTAGAGCCACTATAGCAGTGTCACAACTATACTGAAGGAGCTAAACTTCCAAACACTGCAGGAGTAGAGCTGCTATAGCAGTGTCACAACTATACTGAAGGAGCTAAACATCCAAACACTGCAAGAGTACAGCCACTATAGCAGTGTCACAACTATACTGAAGGAGCTAAACATCCAAACACTGCAGGAGTACAGCCACTATAGCAGTGTCACAACTACACTGAAGGAGCTAAACATCCAAACACTGCAGGAGTACAGCCACTATAGCAGTGTCACAACTACACTGAAGGAGCTAAACATCCAAACACTGCAGGAGTACAGCCACTATAGCAGTGTCACAACTATACTGAAGGAGCTAAACGTCCAAACACTGCAGGAGTACAGCCACTATAGCAGTGTCACAACTACACTGAAGGAGCTAAACATCGAAACACTGCAGGAGTACAGCCACTATAGCAGTGTCACAACTATACTGAAGGAGCTAAACATCCAAACACTGCAGGAGTACAGCCACTATAGCAGTGTCACAACTATACTGAAGGAGCTAAACATCCAAACACTGCAGGAGTACAGCCACTATAGCAGTGTCACAACTACACTGAAGGAGCTAAACGTCCAAACACTGCAGGAGTACAGCCACTATAGCAGTGTCACAACTACACTGAAGGAGCTAAACATCCAAACACTGCAGGAGTACAGCCACTATAGCAGTGTCACAACTATACTGAAGGAGCTAAACATCCAAACACTGCAGGAGTACAGCCACTATAGCAGTGTCACAACTATACTGAAGGAGCTAAACATCCAAACACTGCAGGAGTACAGCCACTATAGCAGTGTCACAACTATACTGAAGGAGCTAAACGTCCAAACACTGCAGGAGTACAGCCACTATAGCAGTGTCACAACTACACTGAAGGAGCTAAACATCCAAACACTGCAGGAGTACAGCCACTATAGCAGTGTCACAACTACACTGAAGGAGCTAAACATCCAAACACTGCAGGAGTACAGCCACTATAGCAGTGTCACAACTATACTGAAGGAGCTAAACATCCAAACACTGCAGGAGTACAGCCACTATAGCAGTGTCACAACTATACTGAAGGAGCTAAACTTCCAAACACTGCAGGAGTACAGCCTCTATAGCAGTGTCACAACTATACTGAAGGAGCTAAACGTCCAAACACTGCAGGAGTACAGCCACTATAGCAGTGTCACAACTATACTGAAGGAGCTAAACATCCAAACACTGCAGGAGTACAGCCACTATAGCAGTGTCACAACTACACTGAAGGAGCTAAACATCCAAACACTGCAGGAGTACAGCCACTATAGCAGTGTCACAACTATACCGAAGGAGCTAAACACCCAAACACTGCAGGAGTACAGCCACTATAGCAGTGTCACAACTACACCGAAGGAGCTAAACATCCAAACACTGCAGGAGTACAGCCGCTATAGCAGTGTCATAACTATACTGAAGGAGCTAAACATCGAAACACTGCAGGAGTACAGCCACTATAACAGTGTCACAACTATACTGAAGGAGCTAAACGTCCAAACACTGCAGGAGTACAGCCACTATAGCAGTGTCACAACTATACTGAAGGAGCTAAACATCCAAACACTGCAGGAGTACAGCCACTATAGCAGTGTCACAACTACACTGAAGGAGCTAAACATCCAAACACTGCAGGAGTACAGCCACTATAGCAGTGTCACAACTATACTGAAGGAGCTAAACATCCAAACACTGCTGGAGTACAGCCACTATAGCAGTGTCACAACTACACTGAAGGAGCTAAACATCCAAACACTGCAGGAGTACAGCCACTATAGCAGTGTCACAACTATACTGAAGGAGCTAAACGTCCAAACACTGCAGGAGTACAGCCACTATAGCAGTGTCACAACTACACTGAAGGAGCTAAACATCCAAACACTGCAGGAGTACAGTCACTATAGCAGTGTCATAACTATACTGAAGGAGCTAAACGTCCAAACACTGCAGGAGTACAGCCACTATAGCAGTGTCACAACTACACCGAAGGAGCTAAACATCGAAACACTGCAGGAGTACAGCCACTATAGCAGTGTAACAACTATACTGAAGGAGCTAAACATCCAAACACTGCAGGAGTACAGCCGCTATAGCAGTGTCACAACTATACTGAAGGAGCTAAACATCGAAACACTGCAGGAGTACAGCCACTATAACAGTGTCACAACTATACCGAAGGAGCTAAACGCCCAAACACTGCAGGAGTACAGCCACTATAGCAGTGTCACAACTACACCGAAGGAGCTAAACATCCAAACACTGCAGGAGTACAGCCACTATAGCAGTGTCACAACTATACTGAAGGAGCTAAACATCCAAACACTGCAGGAGTACAGCCACTATAGCAGTGTCACAACTATACTGAAGGAGCTAAACATCCAAACACTGCAGGAGTACAGCCACTATAGCAGTGTCACAACTATACTGAAGGAGCTAAACGTCCAAACACTGCAGGAGTACAGCCACTATAGCAGTGTCACAACTACACCGAAGGAGCTAAACATCGAAACACTGCAGGAGTACAGCCACTATAGCAGTGTAACAACTATACTGAAGGAGCTAAACATCCAAACACTGCAGGAGTACAGCCACTATAGCAGTGTCACAACTATACTGAAGGAGCTAAACATCCAAACACTGCAGGAGTACAGCCGCTATAGCAGTGTCACAACTATACTGAAGGAGCTAAACATCCAAACACTGCAGGAGTATAGCCATTATAGCAGTGTCACAACTCTACTGAAGGAGCTAAACATCCAAACACTACAGGAGTACAGCCACTATAGCAGTGTCACAACTATACTGAAGGAGCTAAACGTCCAAACACTGCAGGAATACAGCCACTATAGCAGTGTCACAACTATACTGAAGGAGCTAAACATCCAAACACTGCAGGAGTACAGCCGCTATAGCAGTGTCACAACTATACTGAAGGAGCTAAACATCCAAACACTGCAGGAGTACAGCCACTATAGCAGTGTCACAACTATACTGAAGGAGCTAAACATCCAAACACTGCAGGAGTACAGCCACTATAGCAGTGTCACAACTATACTGAAGGAGCTAAACGTCCAAACACTGCAGGAGTACAGCCACTATAGCAGTGTCACAACTATACTGAAGGAGCTAAACATCCAAACACTGCAGGAGTACAGCCACTATAGCAGTGTCACAACTATACTGAAGGAGCTAAACATCCAAACACTGCAGGAGTACAGCCACTATAACAGTGCCACAACTATATTGAAGGAGCTAAACATCCAAACACTGCAGGAGTACAGCCACTATAGCAGTGTCACAACTACACTGAAGGAGCTAAACATCCAAACACTACAGGAGTACAGCCACTATAGCAGTGTCACAACTATACTGAAGGAGCTAAACAACCAAACACTGCAGGAGTACAGCCACTATAGCAGTGTCACAACTATACTGAAGGAGCTAAATATCCAAACACTGCAAGAGTACAGCCACTATAGCAGTGTCACAACTATACTGAAGGAGCTAAACATCCAAACACTGCAGGAGTACAGCCACTATAGCAGTGTCACAACTACACTGAAGGAACTAAACATCCAAACACTGCAGGAGTACAGCCACTATAGCAGTGTCACAACTATACCGAAGGAGCTAAACGCCCAAACACTGCAGGAGTACAGCCACTATAGCAGTGTCACAACTATACTGAAGGAGCTAAACATCCAAACACTGCAGGAGTACAGCCACTATAACAGTGTCACAACTATACTGAAGGAACTAAACGTCCAAACACTACAGGAGTACAGCCACTATAACAGTGTCACAACTATACTGAAGGAGCTAAACATCCAAACACTGCAGGAGTACAGCCACTATAGCAGTGTCACAACTATACTGAAGGAGCTAAACGTCCAAACACTGCAGGAGTACAGCCGCTATAGCAGTGTCACAACTATACTGAAGGAGCTAAACGTCCAAACACTGCAGGAGTACAGCCACTATAGCAGTGTCACAACTATACTGAAGGAGCTAAACGTCCAAACACTGCAGGAGTACAGCCACTATAGCAGTGTCACAACTATACTGAAGGAGCTAAACATCCAAACACTGCAGGAGTACAGCCACTATAGCAGTGTCACAACTACACTGAAGGAGCTAAACATCCAAACACTGCAGGAGTACAGCCACTATAGCAGTGTCACAACTACACTGAAGGAGCTAAACATCCAAACACTGCAGGAGTACAGCCACTATAGCAGTGTCACAACTACACTGAAGGAGCTAAACGTCCAAACACTGCAGGAGTACAGCCACTATAGCAGTGTCACAACTATACTGAAGGAGCTAAACATCCAAACACTGCAGGAGTACAGCCACTATAACAGTGTCACAACTATACTGAAGGAACTAAACGTCCAAACACTACAGGAGTACAGCCACTATAGCAGTGTCACAACTATACTGAAGGAGCTAAACATCCAAACACTGCAGGAGTACAGCCACTATAACAGTGTCACAACTATACTGAAGGAACTAAACGTCCAAACACTGCAGGAGTACAGCCACTATAGCAGTGTCACAACTATACTGAAGGAGCTAAACATCCAAACACTGCAGGAGTACAGCCACTATAACAGTGTCACAACTATACTGAAGGAACTAAACGTCCAAACACTGCAGGAGTACAGCCTCTATAGCAGTGTCACAACTGTACTGAAGGAGCTAAACATCCAAACACTGCTGTTACCTCCTTGAATTTTAGCAAGAGCCTTGCCAACTCTCACATCTCCTGCATCACGCTTTTTGTAACCTCATCCATATTGGATACATTACTGTGTCGTAGGTAGTAATGCCGGTACCCCACATACTGAATGATTCGGTCCGTGACACACGGCTTACCAGCATGTGTGTCACGAAATTTGATCAAAATATTTGTCGCAAATTCCAAATCGTCATGTGGCTGACGAAGCATCACCACTGAAGGGTGCACTGGCACTGGTGCAGGACTGGTGCAGGATTTCTTGTATCGCCAGAAGTTGCAGCCAGAAATAAACCTTTTGCATTCTGAACAAAGCCTGATGCTGTCAGGACGCTTGGATTTCCTTTCAGCCAGGAACTCTTCACCAGGGATTTGTGCAGGTTGTTTGGCACTCGATCCTGATCATATTCATATTGTACCAATATATCCCCTGTCGCCTGATATCATTGATAAACTTTGCCTAGGAATAACAAAGATTCAACAAAACATTTACAATACAATATCAGAGTTGGCACAATTTAAATAAGTTATTTAAGTGCAGCAACTCCAACTGGATCGGACACTTTTATTTGTGTAGTTATTGCAATTTGTTAAGGCCAAAGTGTATAGTGGGTCTTAGAGTAAAACATATTGAATCTCTTTTTGCCACACCCCCATTACTCAAAATATAATAACTGCCCACATATACAAATATACAGGAAACGTATATAACAGAATAAACATAACAATTTGTTTAATCGACCCCTGTCCTGACATGTAAAATATAACATTTGTTTAACTGACCCCTGTCCTGACATGTAAAATATAACATGACAAAAAGTATTGTAGAGTGCAGTGGAAAAAGTAGTGGAGAAGTAGAGCTTGTTGTTGACATCAACATGGCTGCCTTGACATCATCTTTGACATCATCTTTGACATCATCTTTGACATCATCTTTGACATCATCTTTGACATCATCTTTGGCTTCATGTTGTCAGAAGACATGACGCTTCAATTTCCTGCCAACGACAACCTCGTGGCACTAGATGCAGCATCTTATGGGTTTGTTATACGCTGTTTTCCCATTCCTAGGATTACAGGAAGCTAATTGAAGTCTTAAGGTATTAACAAATGACAATAATTTGTTTGCTAGAATAATTACACACTTATATTCTACTAATAGAAAAGAGAGCACTTCTAGTGAACACGGGCTCAATCTGGCACCAAGACAGAACTGAACAAGAACTGGTGAATGACATCAACACTTCTAGTGAACACGGGCTCAATCTGGCACCAAGACAGAACTGAACAAGAACTGGTGAATGACATCAACACTTCTAGTGAACACGGGCTCAATCTGGCACCAAGACAGAACTGAACAACAACTGGTGAATGACATCAACACTTCTAGTGAACACGGGCTCAATCTGGCACCAAGACAGAACTGAACAAGAACTGGTGAATGACATCAACACTTCTAGTGAACACGGGCTCAATCTGGCACCAAGACAGAACTGAACAAGAACTGGTGAATGACATCAACACTTCTAGTGAACACGGACTCAATCTGGCACCAAGACAGAACTGAACAAGAACTGGTGAATGACATCAACACTTCTAGTGAACACGGGCTCAATCTGGCACCAAGACAGAACTGAACAAGAACTGGTGAATGACATCAACACTTCTAGTGAACACGGGCTCAATCTGGCACCAAGACAGAACTGAACAAGAACTGGTGAATGACATCAACACTTCTAGTGAACACGGGCTCAATCTGGCACCAAGACAGAACTGAACAAGAACTGGTGAATGACATCAACACTTCTAGTGAACACGGACTCAATCTGGCACCAAGACAGAACTGAACAAGAACTGGTGAATGACATCAACACTTCTAGTGAACACGGGCTCAATCTGGCACCAAGACAGAACTGAACAAGAACTGGTGAATGACATCAACACAAAAGTGGCAACATGTTTGATTACTGATATAATTTAACATATTCCTGCCAAAATGTGTTCTGAAGCACATTCTGTAGAATCTATGTAGTAAAAATGGGATTTATACAGATATATGGCTGATGCAGAAACAGTAACATGTATTTTCTTTGTAGTTGTCAAATGGTGAAAAATGCAAACTTGTCTTTAGACGATATATGATGTTTATTATATTGATATGAGTAACTGAATGTAGATTATTCATACAAAAGATTCCTAGTAAATGTTGCTATTAATCGAGCCCAGTCCTTAGCAATACAGTTGTTTCATCCAAAACAGATTTTGAATATCCATGCAACATACATTGATCCAGTGAGGTAACACATACAACATACATTGATCCAGTGAGGTAACACATACAACATACATTGATCCAGTGAGGTAACACATACAACATACATTGATCCAGTGAGGTAACACATACAACATACATTGATCCAGTGAGGTAACACATACAACATACATTGATCCAGTGAGGTAACACATACAACATACATTGATCCAGTGAGGTAACACATACAACATACATTGATCCAGTGAGGTAACACATACAACATACATTGATCCAGTGAGGTAACACATACAACATACATTGATCCAGTGAGGTAACACATACAACATACATTGATCCAGTGAGGTAACATACAACATGCATTGATCCAGTGAGGTAACACATACACTATACATTGATCCAGTGAGGTAACACATACAACATACATTGATCCAGTGAGGTAACACATACAACATACATTGATCCAGTGAGGTAACACATACAACATACATTGATCCAGTGAGGTAACACATACAACATACATTGATCCAGTGAGGTAACACATACATCCAGTCATTAGTAAAATGTAGCAGTGTGTCACTGGGAAGTCCTACATTGATCCAGTGAGGTAACACATACATCCAGTCATTAGTCAAATGTAGCCGTGTGTCACTGGGAAGTCCTACATTGATCCAGTGAGGTAACACATACATCCAGTCATTAGTAAAATGTAGCCGTGTGTCACTGGGAAGTCCTACATTGATCCAGTGAGGTAACACATACATCCAGTCATTAGTAAAATGTAGCCGTGTGTCACTGGGAAGTCCTACATTGATCCAGTGAGGTAACACATACATCCAGTCATTAGTAAAATGTAGCCGTGTGTCACTGGGAAGTCCTACATTGATCCAGTGAGGTAACACATACATCCAGTCATTAGTCAAATGTAGCAGTGTGTCACTGGGAAGTCCAATGTCTCCACTAAAACATGAGCTCAATATTTATTTAATAACAGATTTTTCTTTTAAACTGTACTGGTTGATGCATTATCAAGTCTAAATCAGACGTGATGAAAGAAAATGTAACAACTTGCCAAGTAAGGAAAACACTGTAAACACATATTGTTAGACCAATAACCTGGAGTGTCACTCGTGCCTTAACATGTTAGGCATACATCCCAACCACAAAAATATACTATGTAGAATAAGCTACAAGAAAACACTGTAAACACATATTGTTAGACCAATAACCTGGAGTGTCACTCGTGCCTTAACATGTTAGGTATACATCCCAACCACAAAAATATACTGTATAGAATAAGATACAAGAAAACACTGTAAACACATATTGTTAGACCAATAACCTGGAGTGTCACTCGTGCCTTAACATGTTAGGTATACATCCCAACCACAAAAATATACTATGTAGAATAAGATACAAGAAAACACTGTAAACACATATTGTTAGACCAATAACCTGGAGTGTCACTCGTGCCTTAACATGTTAGGTATACATCCCAACCACAAAAATATACTGTATAGAATAAGATACAAGAAAACACTGTAAACACATATTGTTAGACCAATAACCTGGAGTGTCACTCGTGCCTTAACATGTTAGGTATACATCCCAACCACAAAAATATACTATGTAGAATAAGCTACAAGATACACGACTGTTATCACTAATCAAATATTCCATGCAACAGCATTTCACACTGGAATACTACAGTAAACATTTACGTAATTTTAAGGGTAAAGATTGCACTGTGGTAAATCTAAAATTTATTATTGTAAGAAATAAACATGTAAGCCTATTTACTGAATGAACTAATTACAGGTCAGAGTAAATCCTATTTTGAAGTGTTGCACTGTGGTAATACTTCAATTTATTATTTTCAAAGATAAACATGTCTTGGGTGAATGAACCAATTACCAAATGTGCCCAATTACCAGGTGTGCCCAGCCAGGTGTGTTATTCAGAACACCAACAGGAATTGAACCTGCCACAACACTTAAGTAAAGGCTTACAAACACTAGAAAACACAAACATGTGTTCGAGAACACAAACAATAACTGAACCAGTACAACACTCCAATAAAGACTTAGGAATATGTATTTAGCCGACTGTACAAACTGTTAAACAATTCATACACTACACAGATATGAACATCAATGAACCTGATTCACAATGGGCTAAATTAATTCAAGAGGGAGAAAGACAACAGAAACTTGCTGGCTGACTAGATCAAGTCTCCCGGATTCGCCAAGAGACTCCCGGAAATCTATAAAATCTCCAGTTCTCCCAGACGGGTGAACAAATCTCCCGGATTTCTGATGAAACCAAACATGTTTTCGTGTGACCTAACAAAAGATCGGCAATCCCTCCCTTTACTCACGCTCACAACAACAGCAAGGGTTAGTTCAATCAGGTTTTGTGCAGAGTGGACAAGGGAAACTTTGATAAACAGATCCTTGTATTTTCGTATGTTGTTGAAGTTATTTATGCGCGTTAGACGAACGTTCTCCCATTATCGCCCACACGTACATATCGAATGCATATAGTTCTCATCAATACCTGTGTAACACTAATTTAGAACACATACTCAACGTTCATTGGAATATGTCAATGACTAACATGTATACAAAATATGCGGTCAGCTTAAAAACTGTTTGCTTAACTGCCGCCTTAGCCAGACCAAGTGCGCGATATACACAATTCGACTTGTTTGTGGCAGTGACGTGACGTCAGCTCATCGCTGTCGCTATTTATGCTTATTAATAAACATACACACGGACGACCGCGATTAATTCAATATACATAACAAGGTATTACCCATAATTATTTTAAACAAACCATTTTAAACAGGGTTTTGATATATATCATGCACATTGTGATGATGTATAACACTACTTTATCACCGTTTATACGAGTACCCGTGTGGCGTAATGGATTAAGTCGTCGGCTTTTGATTGTAAGTTTTCGTGATCGAATCCCACTTGCGTAAAAAAAATTTCGATGTGTTTAGTGGTTTTTAAATTGCTGAAATATTTTTAGCATTCGAATATTGTACTGCTTTCATTAAAATCTTGTGAAATTGTCCACTTGGAACTTCCACATCATTTTCATATGGAGAAATGTCCTTTAAAAAGTAACATATAATTAGCTATAAGCTGTATATTAATTTAATGTTAGTTATGACAACAGACTAATAATAGTGAACGTTTTATTCAGTTCATCACGAGACACGTCCACAACCTTGTCCGGGTGAATGTTAGGACCAACAGTTTGGCCTTTTTAGCATATTTTAGTTGTACAGCATTAAAATAGAATGGACATGTTAAATTGTAAATTAAATTTAAATATTCCAAGATAGACATCACACATATCCTAGGCAGACATCACACATTTTGTCAATGCATATGCTGCGTCTTGTTAACATTTCATCTATGTATATAGACAATAATACAGGGGATAAAACCCCCCCTGTCAGTGTTTTACTCTGTTGGATGTGGAGAAGTATTGGCTGTAGAATTATTCCACGAAACGTTTAAATATTGCTCAGTATGATAAAATTATGTATATAAACTTAACATCTGATTAACAAAGATTCATTCCTCTTTTCATCTGTAAATACAAAAGTTTAACTTTATTATGTTTATACTAGAGTTTTCTAAGTGATTCTGATTCCACCACAAGTATAATACATTCTATTCACCTCAGTTTTTTCTTAACAATTAAACAAATCCTCCTAGTGAGATTTCTACATATTAACAGTGTTGTTTGATCCTGTCACACCATCAATATTATTAGGAAGAAATAAATTAAGTACTGTAATATATCAGCTTTCTTTACTTCCAAAACGCTGGCATCATTAAATTGTTAAAGCACACACAAAGACAACGACAGGGGTAGAAAGTACATTGAAAGAAAAGGACCCCAGATAGTAAACATTTACGTAATTTTAAGGGTAAAGATTGCACTGTGGTAAATCTAAAATTTATTATTGTAAGAAATAAACACGTAGGCCTATTGACTGAATGAACTAATTACAGGTCAGAGTAAATCCTATTTTGAAGTGTTGCACTGTGGTAATACTTCAATTTATTATTTTCAAAGATAAACATGTCTTGGGTGAATGAACCAATTACCAAATGTGCCCAATTACCAGGTGTGCCCAGCCAGGTGTGTTATTCAGAACACCAACAGGAATTGAACCTGCCACAACACTTAAGTAGACTTACAAACACTAGAAGACACAAACATGTGTTCGAGAACACAAACACTAACTGAACCAGTACAACACTCCAATAAAGACTTAGGAATATTAGACCCAACAAACAAACCACCAACATGATTCGAATCTGCATCAGCAGTTCAACAAAGGCTTAGGAATATTAAAACACACAAATATATGTTCCAGAACACCAACAGGATTCAAACCTGCAACAACATTTAAAACACACAAACATGAAACATGTTCACCAACAGGAACCGGCCCTGCAAAAACACCCAAAAAAGGCTTAGGAATATTAGAACCAACAAACTTAAAATTAAGAGATGGCCTACTTTTCATCTGCAGTGTCAGGTGCTGCAGTTAAGGTTTCCGTATCCAGCGCTGTATGGATACGGCTGAAGAATGATTATAAACATAATCGCAAACTGACAGTAATCAATTCCATGGAGGGATGCAACAGTATTTCACACTGTTTTCAATATACATATATCGATAAGACTGAAGAATTATTATAAACATGAACGCAAACTGACTGTAACCATAATCAAGCCAAACTATATTTTGAAACACATAAATTTTGTGATTAATCTTATTTTGTGATTTTTCTGATTGTGTTGGATAATTTGTAGTGATATTACAAACTTAGATTACGACATGGCAGAATAAGTAACATGATGTAGTTTTTGTCTGAATGTTAGGTGATTTATACAAATTGTAGCTTAAGACATAATAACGGCCCATGTCATGGGCAACATTTTGTTTAAATATGACAACAAACTTACCCTTCAGTCCTCTGCATTTGTAGGCAGTGAATACTTAAATCAGGAATTACATCCTGAACAGAATCTAAAACACATTTGCAATAGTTATTATTTGTGATATGTGTAATGTAGTTTCATGGAACTGAGTTAATGTTTTTACATGTCTGTAATTTGAATTTTGTCTCTCAAAAGCTACAAAAACCTAGACCATGTTGACAGTGTGTTTAAACAGTGCTATGCAACTTAGTTTCAATTAAGTATTTGAAGGACTGCCCAGATTTCATGTGCTGTATAAATATACTTATCATTAAAATTAACTAAAGCTAAATTCATCTAACTGACCATCAAATGATAGTGACGCTTCAACAACGTCTTCACATCTGTTTGGTGTAGAAGCCTTCTGTAAAGGTAATGAACAATGATAGAACTAGTATACGATTATGAAAAAAAATTAGTAGTGATTCATGCAGCGATTTGTTATACCATCGCACTGTACTATGCCTAAGAGAATTGTGGATAGCAGAATCATCTGCTTAGTAGAATAAAATATACTAGCTTACATCCACCCACGGAGCAACAAATTAATGGGAGCAGTTATACCAGCTTACATCCACCCACGGAGTAACAAACTAATGGGAGCAGTTATACTAGCTTACATCCACCCACGGAGTAACAAACTAATGGGAGCAGTTATACTAGCTTACATCCACCCACGGAGTAACAAACTAATGGGAGCAGTTATACTAGCTTACATCCACCCACGGAGTAACAAACTAATGGGAGCAGTTATACTAGCTTACATCCACCCACGGAGCAACAAACTAATGGGAGCAGTTATACCAGCTTACATCCACCCACGGAGTAACAAACTAATGGGAGCAGTTATACTAGCTTACATCCACCCACGGAGTAACAAACTAATGGGAGCAGTTATACCAGCTTACATCCACCCACGGAGTAACAAACTAATGGGAGCAGTTATACTAGCTTACATCCAGCCACGGAGTAACAAACTAATGGGAGCAGTTATACCAGCTTACATCCACCCACGGAGTAACAAACTAATGGGAGCAGTTATACTAGCTTACATCCACCCACGGAGTAACAAACTAATGGGAGCAGTTATACTAGCTTACATCCACCCACGGAGCAACAAACTAATGGAAGCAGTTATACTAGCTTACATCCACCCACGGAGCAACAAACTAATGGGAGCAGTTATACTAGCTTACATCCACCCATGGAGTAACAAACTAATGGGAGCAGTTATACTAGCTTACATCCACCCACGGAGTAACAAACTAATGGGAGCAGTTATACTAGCTTACATCCACCCACGGAGCAACACACTAATGGAAGCAGTTATACTAGCTTACATCCACCCACGGAGCAACAAACTAATGGGAGCAGTTATACTAGCTTACATCCACCCATGGAGTAACAAACTAATGGGAGCAGTTATACTAGCTTACATCCACCCACGGAGTAACAAACTAATGGGAGCAGTTATACTAGCTTACATCCACCCACGGAGCAACAAACTAATGGGAGCAGTTATACTAGCTTACATCCACCCACGGAGCAACAAACTAATGGGAGCAGTTATACCAGCTTACATCCACCCACGGAGCAACAAACTAATGGGAGCAGTTATACCAGCTTACATCCACCCACGGAACAACAAACTAATGGGAGCAGTTATACCAGCTTACATCCACCCACGGAGTAACAAACTAATGGAAGCAGTTATACTAGCTTACATCCACCCACGGAGTAACAAACTAATGGGAGCAGTTATACTAGCTTACATCCACCCACGGAGTAACAAACTAATGGGAGCAGTTATACCAGCTTACATCCACCCACGAAGTAACAAACTAATGGGAGCAGTTATACCAGCTTACATCCACCCACGGAGTAACAAACTAATGGGAGCAGTTATACCAGTTTACATCCACCCACGGAGCAACAAACTAATGGGAGCAGTTATACTAGCTTACATCCACCCACGGAGTAACAAACTAATGGGAGCAGTTATACTAGCTTACATCCACCCACGGAGCAACAAACTAATGGGAGCAGTTATACTAGCTTACATCCACCCACGGAGTAACAAACTAATGGAAGCAGTTATACCAGTTTACATCCACCCACGGAGTAACAAACTAATGGGAGCAGTTATACCAGCTTACATCCACCCACGGAGTAACAAACTAATGGGAGCAGTTATACCAGTTTACATCCACCCACGGAGCAACAAACTAATGGGAGCAGTTATACTAGCTTACATCCACCCACGGAGCAACACACTAATGGAAGCAGTTATACTAGCTTACATCCACCCACGGAGCAACAAACTAATGGGAGCAGTTATACTAGCTTACATCCACCCATGGAGTAACAAACTAATGGGAGCAGTTATACTAGCTTACATCCACCCACGGAGTAACAAACTAATGGAAGCAGTTATACCAGCTTACATCCACCCACGGAGTAACAAACTAATGGGAGCAGTTATCAACATTACAGTATTTTGATCTTTTAAAATTTGTTCCCACTGTAGCACCCTCCGGAGGAGAAAGACCCTCCAGAAAAGCATAGATTATCAAATACACATAAGCAAATAAATTTATATAACTATCATTGTGTTTTCTGAGATACAGAGGCCAATGGTCCAAGAAAGCGAGTGAACATAGAAAGAGGTGAGTTGACATTGGTGCCTCAGAGGAGATACACTTACAATGATCCAAAGTTAGCGTGTTAATATATAGATTGGCAAAGACTAAATCAGTCCCTATTCCTGCTGTATCTAAATGCTCTGCTTATTAGAATCAATTTGCTCCAACCCAAACTGATTCTGTTAAATGGAGTCTGTACATGTACTAAGAGTATTCATTAGATGTGGCATTCAACACTTACAAAATATGGTTCACTTTCACTTGTAAACGGATTGAAATCTTCACTTGAAATCTTCTCATTAGAAGTTGAAAGGCGATGGAGTATTGTTAAATTACACAGGAATTCCTATTTCTTCAGAGATCTATTCCTGCATGCCTAACCATTATTTCGATACCCTTTTCCAATTGTGAACAATGTAAGATATTGTGCAATATGCACCAATTTGTTTTTATTTCAATAATTTATTGCCATACTTAAGTAGCTTGTACAATGACTTTGGTACTCGAGTCAATGGGCGTACTACTTTTTATTTCTGCTTTCTACTTCAAAAGTTGGAAACCCTGAAATACTGTTGGTTTGGTGCCAGCTCTAACTGGCACTGGCGTTTCTAATTTGTTCAGCCAATCCACTGCTCCCTTCACACTGTTGTCCTAACACAAAATAAGAAAACATTTTATACACACAATTTTAACAATGGTACCTTTTGTATTCTCAAAGTGACTGAAGCACTTGTGATGATGGGTGACGGTGCAGTCATAAAAAAGCCACATGAAGTCTCAGAAATCTGACTGAATATTTTATTAAATACTCATTACTAGCTTTGACTTTTACATTCATAAATATTAAATTTGGAAGTTAGTTATCACTATGAGTTATATTCAGTGCACTTGAGCGTGTGCCTCAAGAGTTGTATCGATGTGTGCATCATTTCTTTGTCAATTAAATGATAATAGTAGCCTCTTTATTTTTATGTCAAATTTGTTACACTAACAAGACACACAGGACAAGACACCTTTACCTTTTGTTACACTAACAAGACACACAGGACTAGACACCTTTACCTTTTGTTACACTAACAAGACACACAGGACTAGACACCTTTACCTTTTTTTACACTAACAAGACACACAGGACTAGACACCTTTACCTTTTGTTACACTAACAAGACACACATGACTAGACACCTTTATCTTTTGTTACACTAACAAGACACACAGGACTAGACACCTTTACCTTTTGTTACACTAACAAGACACACAAGACTAGACACCTTTACCTTTTGTTACACTAACAAGACACACAAGACTAGACACCTTTACCTTTTGTTACACTAACAAGACACACAGGACTAGACACCTTTACCTTTTGTTACACTAACAAGACACACAGGACTAGACACCTTTACCTTTTGTTACACTAACAAGACACACAGGACTAGACACCTTTACCTTTTGTTACACTAACAAGACACACAGGACTAGACACCTTTACCTTTTGTTACACTAACAAGACACACAGGACTAGACACCTTTACCTTTTGTTACACTAACAAGACACACAGGACTAGACACCTTTACCTTTTGTTACACTAACAAGACACACAGGACTAGACACCTTTACCTTTTGTTACACTAACAAGACACACAAGACTAGACACCTTTACCTTTTGTTACACTAACAAGACACACAAGACTAGACACCTTTACCTTTTGTTACACTAACAAGACACACAAGACTAGACACCTTTACCTTTTGTTACACTAACAAGACACACAAGACTAGACACCTTTACCTTTTGTTACACTAACAAGACACACAAGACTAGGCTCCTTTACCTTTTGTTACACTAACAATACACACAAGACTAGACACCTTTACCTTTTGTTACACTAACAAGACACACAAGACTAGACACCTTTACCTTTTGTTACACTAACAAGACACACAAGACTAGACACCTTTACCTTTTGTTACACTAACAAGACACACAAGACTAGGCACCTTTACCTTTTGTTACACTAACAATACACACAAGACTAGACACCTTTACCTTTTGTTACACTAACAAGACACACAAGACTAGACTAGGCTTTTACCTTTTGTTACACTAACAATACACACAAGACTAGACACCTTTACCTTTTGTTACACTAACAAGACACACAAGACTAGACACCTTTACCTTTTGTTACACTAACAAGACACACAAGACTAGGCTCCTTTACCTTTTGTTACACTAACAAGACACACAAGACTAGGCTCCTTTACCTTTTTACACTAACAATACACACAAGACTAGACACCTTTACCTTTTGTTACACTAACAAGACACACAAGACTAGACACCTTTACCTTTTGTTACACTAACAAGACACACAAGACTAGACACCTTTACCTTTTGTTACACTAACAAGACACACAAGACTAGACACCTTTACCTTTTGTTACACTAACAAGACGCACAAGTCTAGACACCTTTACCTTTTGTTACACTAACAAGACACACAAGACTAGACACCTTTACCTTTTGTTACACTAACAAGACACACAAGACTAGACACCTTTACCTTTTGTTACACTAACAATACACACAAGACTAGACACCTTTACCTTTTGTTACACTAACAAGACACACAAGACTATACACCTTTACCTTTTGTTACACTAACAAGACACACAAGACTAGGCTCCTTTACCTTTTGTTACACTAACAAGACACACAAGTCTAGACACCTTTACCTTTTGTTACACTAACAAGACACACAAGACTAGACACCTTTACCTTTTGTTACACTAACAAGACACACAAGACTAGACACCTTTACCTTTTGTTACACTAACAAGACACACAAGACTAGACACCTTTACCTTTTGTTACACTAACAAGACACACAAGACTAGACACCTTTACCTTTTGTTACACTAACAAGACACACAAGACTAGACACCTATACCTTTTGTTACACTAACAAGACACACAGGACTAGACACCTTTACCTTTTGTTACACTAACAAGACACACAAGACTAGACACCTTTACCTTTTGTTACACTAACAAGACACACAAGACTAGGCTCCTTTACCTTTTGTTACACTAACAAGACACACAAGACTAGACACCTTTACCTTTTGTTACACTAACAAGACACACAAGTCTAGACACCTTTACCTTTTGTTACACTAACAAGACTAGACACCTTTACCTTTTGTTACACTAACAAGACACACAAGACTAGACACCTTTACCTTTTGTTACACTAACAAGACACACAGGACTAGACACCTTTACCTTTTGTTACACTAACAAGACACACAAGACTAGACACCTTTACCTTTTGTTACACTAACAAGACACACAAGACTAGACACCTTTACCTTTTGTTACACTAACAAGACACACAAGACTAGGCTCCTTTACCTTTTGTTACACTAACAAGACACACAAGACTAGACACCTTTACCTTTTGTTACACTAACAAGACACACAAGACTAGACACCTTTACCTTTTGTTACACTAACAAGACACACAGGACTAGACACCTTTACCTTTTGTTACACTAACAAGACACACAAGACTAGACACCTTTACCTTTTGTTACACTAACAAGACACACAAGACTAGGCTCCTTTACCTTTTGTTACACTAACAAGACACACAAGACTAGACACCTTTACCTTTTGTTACACTAACAAGACACACAAGACTAGACACCTTTACCTTTTGTTACACTAACAAGACACACAAGACTAGACACCTTTACCTTTTGTTACACTAACAAGACACACAAGACTAGACACCTTTACCTTTTGTTACACTAACAAGACACACAGGACTAGACACCTTTACCTTTTGTTACACTAACAAGACACACAAGACTAGACACCTTTACCTTTTGTTACACTAACAAGACACACAAGACTAGACACCTTTACCTTTTGTTACACTAACAAGACACACAAGACTAGACACCTTTACCTTTTGTTACACTAACAAGACACACAGGACTAGACACCTTTACCTTTTGTTACACTAACAAGACACACAAGACTAGACACCTTTACCTTTTGTTACACTAACAAGACACACAAGACTAGACACCTTTACCTTTTGTTACACTAACAAGACACACAAGACTAGACACCTTTACCTTTTGTTACACTAACAAGACACACAAGACTAGGCTCCTTTACCTTTTGCCTGTTTTTCTGAAGGCTTGCTTTCAACTGAAAAATAGATTATATAAGTTAGACAAAATTAGTCTTAAGTGATTTTGATATTTAAATATGTAATTGTAAATTATTTTCCACATCTGTATCAAAACGAGTTGTACACTTAAATAAAGAAATAATATTTAATGATCACTTACTGTTCAAGAAAAATAATAATTATAAAACAGATAATAATCATATGTATGTAATATATGTATAGTGCAGTGTGCATGTGCACATGCACACAACACCAGCGAAAATAACCGTACCATTTGTTGACCTCTGGTCAGCGGCACACTCTTTGAACTTGACATGTTTCAGCTATAAAAAAAAGAATGAAGTGTTTTCTTCCCAAGCAAATTGGTGTGGTCACTTGGATATTGTTCATGACATTTCAAACTGACATAAAGTTATTATTACCCATTTGTGGACCAGCCTCCTCCCTTAAACATATGACCTTGTCAAACCATTGTTTCAGTAATCTTTTACTCAAGGTCATTACAGGGCATACAGGCCTCGGATTTGGCGGTGGCAATTCCCTGGCAACTGGCCATCCAGTCTCGGAAGTTAAACAATGGTTCATGGCCAAATCAGCCACGCCTTATAATGGTGCATCCCACTCTATAAACATTTGTCAAATTCATGACCTGTCATTACCAATTTAATTTCACATAATATATATTAGTTTCAAATTAAGGGTTGTAATTACATTTTGCATCAATACTTTTGGAACTAATAATAATTATATTTAATGTCTTAGAATTCTGTCTATACCTTTGAGAAATGGTGTTCTCTGTGACTAATCATACCTCTAATCTGAAACTAAGTAAACCGTAGGCTGCAGACTGCATTGCAAGTTGGACACATGTACAATAAACAGATTTATTATTGTCTTACCAAGTAGCATGTGTGTGTAACTTTCATATTTGTTACACCCACCATGTGTACAATACAATACAAACATTAAATTGTCAATATGGGAAGTTTTATTTTTCAATGTCATGTCCAAAGTTACATGGAATTGCCCATATAGATAACGTTCGGAAGAATGTGTTCAGGTTTTTGTGAAAACGGCATATTAGGTCTACATGTTAGGTCCAGGAAGCACGAAATTGACTCACTCATATACACTAGAGTTCCCCAAGCTCGTGAACCTAGATGCTCTGCTACGATATATTGCACATTACTAAATATATTATTCTAAAACGTTTCCACTGTGAACATGTGTACTCACCATCGCTGAAAATATGTCAACCAAATTATTTAATGCCATTTCCCCAAAACATTTGTGGGTGTGTGCTGTGTAAATCATGGGTATTCTATGTCAGTTATTGCTGATTTTTCTGTCAATAAATTGTGTTTGGGAGTTACAGACATTCAAGGAGAGCTTTGCTGGCAAAATGTTACCAATTTCCTAGTTATATCTTAGTTTTAGAGTATGACGTCATCGTTTGATTAGCGATCATAGACATAGCCTATAGGCAGAACAGTCAGAAGAATGCAAGGATAGATAAACATAACTGTCCAACTAATCTTTAATAAATACATTCCTAATATGGTGGTCTGGTACGATGTGGAAAACTGCACTGTCAGTTCATTGTAAACACTATCCTCAAGTAATCAATCGCTAGTTGACAAATGACACAATACCGAATTGCCACGGAATTGCGCAATGCACTAATTTGGGCTTGGCCTGGGACACGCAACGATACCTTTTATATTTCAAAAATCAATTGGTGGGAAAAGTACAGGCGGTCCCCGCAAAGCGGCATCTAGGATTATATATATATATATATTCCCAACGATGCAGTAAGCAGATTACTGAGAACTACATAGTATATTTGTTAACCAAAACATTTTTGTATAACGTCTTAAAGGTCAACAGATTATAGCAGATCCTTATTTAATGGATTCCACAGAATAGGGCCTTTTAACACTCATTCACACTGACCTCTATGTTGTTCTACAGTACTTGTTTTTGAAGTAATTTTCTTGTGTATTGTGATTGTGAGTGGTGTGTACCATTTGAAAATGTGAATCTTACCAGACATTAATCTGTTATTAACATAGCACTGCAATAATAACATAACTAATAACATCTCAGCACTACCTGTCCACAAGACTAATTAACTGTCATTTCTACCTGTGATGATTACAGAACTGTTGATAGTCCTGTCACACTGTAGTCGGGCTTTGCTACTGTGTAATGAACAAGAAATATATTTACCTCCTGTCCAACAGTGACTTTTAGCGTGATTCCATTGTGGCTGTAATGACCTTTTACATCTGTTTCCCAGATACAATCACCACATGATGTCTACTCAGGCAGTTTCTTTGGGAACTTTTCATTCACCTTTTGCCCAAAGATCTCTTCGAGCAGCGTCCAGGTGTATTGTATCTATTGTATGTGAACCTAAATATAATACAACTTATACCATGATGTATCGAGTTATTATCTGAATGGATAGTTAACGGATTGTACATCAAGCCTGGTTTACAATGGGTGACAAATTGACAATAGGGAACCCGAAGGGGCCAGTTCTTTGCTCGTCTATGGCTTATAAACAATGGCAGCGACACACAAGACACAGGTTAGACAGGTCTGCATTGTTCAGGCATTAGTAAATGGAGGGATTAACAATATGTTGTTAGACTGGAAAGAATTTGTTTTGTTTCAGCAGAAATCAGGGAGATTTGTTTTCCTGAGCAGGAGAACAAGATATTTGATATAGTCTCACGGCAAAATATAGTCTCACGGCCTCAAATTGATTTTTCTCTCACTTTGTTTCAAAACCATTTTGTAAAAAATCTAACCTATCTAGTATCCACTATGACATGCTATCTCATTTGTGCAAATGTGTCATTAAGTTTTTATGAAGATATCGGACAACCTACTGAATTATTTTCAACTGGACCTAGGTGGAATTCACTGGAAAAGGGCAACAGTGGCTCCACCTTTACTATGACATAAACCTATTGACACTTCCAAAGTTACCTGATTAATTTATCAAAGTTAATTATTTCAATAATTTAAAAACAAATATGTATTAAGCCGACTGTACATACTGTTAAACAATTCATACACTATACAGATATGAACATCAATGAACCTGATTCACAATGGGCTAAATTAATTCAAGAGGGAGAAAGAAAACAGAAACTTGCTGGCTGACTAGATCAAGTCTCCCGGATTCGCCAAGAGACTCCCGGAAATCTATAAAATCTCCTGTTCTCCAAGACGGGAGAACAAATCTCCCGGATTTTTGATGAAACCAAACATATTTTCGTGTGGCCTAACACAAGATCGGCAAACCGTCCCTTTACTCACGCTCACAACAACAGCAAGGGTTAGTTCAATCAGGTTTTGTGCAGAGTGGACAAGGGAAACTTTGATAAACAGATCGTTGTGTTTTGTCTGTTGAAGTTATTTATATGCCGTGTATTATGCGTTACACGAACGTTCTCCCATTATCGCCCACACGTACATATTGAATTCATATATTGTCCATCAATACCTATGTAACACTAATTTAGAACACATACTCAATTACTAATAAATATACAAAATATGCGGTCAGCTTAAAAACTGTTTGCTTAACTGTCGCCTTAGCCAGACCAAGCGCGCGATATACACAATTCGACTTGTTCGTGGCATGTCACGTGGTGTGGGATTGCGGCGACGTGAAGTCCGCTCAACTCTGTCGCTATTTATGCTTATTAATAAACATACACACGGACGACCGCGATTAATTCAATATAGATAACAGGGTATTACCCATAATTGTTTTTAAACAAACCATTTTAAAGTGTTTTGATATATCATGCACATTGTGATTATGTACAACACTACTTTAAAAAAATTTGTAGCTGTTATGGCGTGGTGTAATGGATTCAGTCCTCGTCTTTTGATTGCAAGTTCTTGTGATCGAATCCCACTTGCGTAAAATTATTTTTGTGCTTAGTGGTTTTTAAATTGCTGAAATATTTTTAGCATTCGAATATTGTAGTGCTTTCATTAAAATCTTGTGAAATTGTCCACTTGGAACTTCCACATCATTTTCATATGGAGAAATGTCCTTAAAAAAGTAACATATAATTAGCTATAAGCTGTATATTAATTTAATGTTAGTTATGACAACAGACTAATAATAGTGAACATTTTATTCAGTTCATCACGAGACACGTCCACAACCTTGTCCAGGTGAATGTTAGGACCAACAGTGTGGCCTTTTTAGCATATTTTAGTTGTATAGCATTAAAATAGAATGGACATGTTAAATTGTAAATTAAATTTAAATATTCCAAGATAGACATCACACATATTCTAGGCAGACATCACACATTTTGTCAATGCATATGTTGATGGAGCTACTAACGAGATATTATCAGCATAGCCGATAGCACCATATAGACAACTATATGACATTTCCTACAGCCAAACCCAGATATGCTGCGTCTTGTTAACATTTCATCTCTGTATATAGACAATAATACAGGGGATAAAACCCCCCTGTCAGTGTTTTACTCCGTTGGCTGTGGAGAAGTATTGGCTGTAGAATTATTCCAAGAAACGTTCAAATATTGTTCAGTATGATAAAATTATGTATATAAACTTAACATCTGTTTAACAAAGATTCATTCCTCTTTTCATCTGTAAATACAAAAGTTTAACTTTATTATGTTTATACTAGAGTTTTCTAAGTGATTCTGATTCCACCACAAGTATAATACATTCTATTCACCTCAGTTTTTTCTTAACAATTAAACAAATCCTCTTAGTGAGATTTCTACATATTAACAGTGTTGTTTGATCCTGTCACACCATCAATATTATTAGGAAGAAATAAATTAAGTACTGTAATATATCAGCTTTCGTTCCAAAACACTGTCATCATTAAATTGTTAAAGCACACACAAAGACAACGACAGGTGTAGAAAGTACATTGAAAGAAAAGGACCCCAGATAGTCAGCTGTGAGATTCCACACGAGGACTTCAGGTGTGGAGTCAATTCCCACCTAGCTTAAAAACCCAGCTAGGGCCTCAAGCACGAGCTGGAAGTAGAGAAAGTACAAGGAATATATAAGAAATACATTTAAAGAAAATGAAAACAGACATTCCATATAGGGCTGAAACTGACTGCCATGTACCATTTCAGTACGACACAGCCACTGAACATTTGTTGACATTGCATTGTTTAGTTTTGCGCCTACTGAATAACTGTGCTCTTGTTTTTAAGTATGCAGCTTGATGGTGAAGGTGCTGCAGGCGAGGTGGCATTGATGAATTCAGGTAGGCCATGATCTCTGTTTTGCCTGAAACACGAATAAAAAAGTAAACGCTAAGAAAACTCATTATATTATAAAGTAGTTTATAGTACCATTCTTCAGTTAAGTTCAGTAATCAGTATGTGTGATGTAATTGTTATTGTAATGGGGAGATATGGCAGCTGACAGTGTTTTACTTCCGGTAAAATGGATGCATGAAGGTGTTGTGAGTTTGTCGTTGCTTATGGTGTAATGTAACGAGTTCTCTAGTGTCTTCATAAAAACCAGTATTGAAGAAAAGAAGAGGCAGTTGGGTAGTGGGCAGGTGCTGTGGAAAATGTTGATATACCCCCTCAAATAAGTGGTTTGCAGAAATTTGTATTTGTCTAAATTTGTCAACATCCAATATGTCCCCGCCCAAGTGTGCAGGGAAGTGCAGAGAGACTGATACAGCAGACACAATGGCTTTACACTGTGAAATGTGTTCAGCTGGGTGTGTATAGTGTGTATCAGCTGGGTGTGTATAGTGTGTATCAATATTTCAGAGGAAAAGCATAAATTTCTTGCAAAGAAGGGTCTAGGTACACACAGGTTCTGCAAGAAGTGTGACGAAGCCACCATAGATGGCTTAAAGATGATGCAGACACTGCAAGATAAGACGAGGTGTATCGAAGAGAAGGTTGATAGATTGGAAATAGGAGTCAAGAAAATCGAAACAGTAAAGTGACCAGAACTTGAAAAAAGAATAAGGAACATTGCCCGAGAAGAAGCTCACGAAGCTGTAGAGAGAGAGAAGAAACAAAAGAATGTAATAATTTCCGGCTTCCCCAGAGGTTACTACCCAATCATACCAGAGGTTACTACCCAATCATACCAGAGGTTACTAACTAATCATACCAGAGGTTACTACCCAATCATACCAGAGGTTACTACCCAATCATACCAGAGGTTACTAACTAATCATACCAGAGGTTACTACCCAATCATACCAGAGGTTACTACCCAATCATACCAGAGGTTACTAACTAATCATACCAGAGGTTACTACCCAATCATACCAGAGGTTACTACCCAATCATACCAGAGGTTACTAACTAATCATACCAGAGGTTACTACCCAATCATACCAGAGGTTACTACCCAATCATACCAGAGGTTACTAACTAATCATACCAGAGGTTACTACCCAATCATACCAGAGGTTACTACCCAATCATACCAGAGGTTACTACCCAATCATACCAGAGGTTACTACCCAATCATACCAGAGGTTACTACCCAATCATACCAGAGGTTACTACCCAATCATACCAGAGGTTACTACCCAATCATACCAGAGGTTACTACCCAATCATACCAGAGGTTACTACCCAATCATACCAGGGGTTACTACCCAATCATACCAGAGGTTACTACCCAATCATACCAGAGGTTACTACCCAATCATACCAGAGGTTACTACCCAATCATACCAGAGGTTACTACCCAATCAGATGCAGAAGAAAAATGAAACGAGATATGGAACTTCCTAATTGTGAAAATGACATAGAGATTGTAAATTGTATCATAAAGCAGACTGGAATCGATGCTGACATCATACAGCAAGCTTTCAGAGTTCCTAGAGAAATACAAAAGGACAGCCCCCCAAGCAAGATCGTAGTCTCGCTAACAACCAGATATGACAAGTCTAAAGTACTAGAAAAAGCAAGTTCCCTGAGAGAAAGAGGCAACAAATGGAAGAAAGTGTATATAAACTGAGACAAAACGCAGAAGGAACAAGAGCAGGACTACAGAGATACCCCTGGGGAGAAGGGGGTGAGTGAGAGAGGGCGAGGGAAGGACTACAGGTTGTGCCAAGAAAGAAGAAGACTGGAAAATAGAGAAAAGGACTTTGTAATATACAAGGGAGAAATTACCACCAAACAAGCCCTACAACAAGAAACAGGGACTGAGGTCTCGGACATTCAGCCCCAAACAAGGAACCAAGGACAAGGCAACAACAGGAGCAGGCCTTCCAAAGGGAAGGGGGGGGAGGTCGAACCTAATTCCCCTTCTCACTCTGTACATAGTATACACCCAAATACTAACAAACCTAACACCACTAAAGTTAAGAAAACTAACACTAAAACACACACTAACACTGTTTCTACTAACAAACCTAACACCACTAAAGTTAAGAAAACTAACACTAAAACACACACTAACACTGTTTCTACTAACAAACCTAACACCACTAAAGTTAAGAAAACTAACACTAAAACACACACTAACACTGTTTCTACTAACCAGCCCACCAAACCATCTCACAGTCCAACTACCCCAAACCCTAGGAGAGATACCCCTGGGGAGAAGGGGGTGGGTGAGAGAGGGCGACAGAGGGAAGGGAAACACTTATTAGCACTTAATGGCTATGTGACAAGGAGGAAAGACAGGAAGGACAGACGAGGTGGAGGAGGGCTAATTTATGCAACAGAAGAGGTCAGTGCACAGTGTGACATAGACCTCTCTGACTGCAATGAGGAAATACTGTGGTGTAGGCTGGCAGAGGGTAACATTCTGGCTGGGGTATGTTACAACTCTACATCTAATATGCAGGAAGAAGAAGCAAAAATTCATTCCAACATTATCCAGGCATGCAGCAGAATGTCAAACAAAGAAGTAATGTTATGTGGAGATTTCAACCACAACACTATAAACTAGAAAGAACTTGAAGCAACAGCAGAAGGACAGTCATTAGACTTGACACAGGACCTTGGCTTGATTCAACCTGTAGAAACAGCTACAAGACATGAAATGTGCTAGATCTTGTTCTGACAACAACTCCAAACTTAGTGAGAAATGTGCATGTAACAGAACCATTTGGTTCAAGCGATCACAACATAGTAGAGTTCACGATGGTCTGTAGGACTGAATACACTGATTGGAAGAATGATTACTGTGACTACAGAAACGGTGCCTATGTAGGCATGAAGGAATATCTACGACACATTGACCTCAGGAGTAAACTAAGTAGAGCAAATTGTTCAACAGAAGAAGCCTGGACAATACTGAAAGCTTCCATAGAGGAGGCAGTGAGTAAGTTTGTACCAAAGAAAGTCAAGAGGAAGAGAAGCAACAAGCCACTATGATGGAACAAGGAGATCTACAGAACCAGGCCACTATGGTGGAACAAGGAGATCTACAGAGCCAGGCCACTATGGTGGAACAAGGAGATCTACAGAGCCAGGCCACTATGGTGGAACAAGGAGATCTACAGAGCCAGGAAAAACAGACTGAGATGGCGGAACAGATATAAACAGACAAAGATCCACCAAGACTATATACAGTTCAAGAGAGCAGAACGCAAAGCATCAAGACTGGTCCGTCAACCAAAGAGGAAACTTGAGGAGAAAATATCAGATAACATGAAACAAGATCCAAAGTTTTTCTACAAGTATGCTAGATCACAACTAAAAGTGAAAGAAACGGTAAGACCAATGTAAGATGAACAAGGTAACAAAGTGATCAATGATAACCTCAAGACGGCAACAACATTTAATAATCATTTCGTGACACAGTTCTCTCAGGAGAATCTACACAGTATTCCAAACCAGGTTAAGATGTTTCAAGGAAGAAGCGAAGAGGAATTAAATAGTATCACTTTTGAGGAGTCGAGCATATGCAGTAAACTAAAGAAGCTAAAAGCATCCAAATCTCCGGGAACAGATCAGATTTTCCCAATTGTGCTAAACAGATGTGCTGAAGAACTAGCCGGGCCACTGAATGCATTGTTTACAAAGAACTAGCCGGGCCACTGAATGCATTGTTTACAAAGAACTAGCCGGGCCACTGAATGCATTGTTTACAAAGAACTAGCCGGGCCACTGAATGCATTGTTTACAAAGAACTAGCCGGGCCACTGAATGCATTGTTTACAAAGAACTAGCCGGGCCATTGAATGCATTGTTTACAAAGAACTAGCCGGGCCATTGAATGCATTGTTTACATAGAACTAGCCGGGCCATTGAATGCATTGTTTACAAAGAACTAGCCGGGCCATTGAATGCATTGTTTACAAAGAACTAGCCGGGCCATTGAATGCATTGTTTACAAAGAACTAGCCGGGCCATTGAATGCATTGTTTACAAAGAACTAGCCGGGCCATTGAATGCATTGTTTACAAAGAACTAGCCGGGCCATCGAATGCATTGTTTACAAAGAACTAGCCGGGCCATTGAATGCATTGTTTACAAAGAACTAGCCGGGCCATTGAATGCATTGTTTACAAAGAACTAGCCGGGCCATCGAATGCATTGTTTACAAAGAACTAGCCGAGCCACTGACTGCATTGTTTACAAAGAACTAGCCGGGCCATTGAATGCATTGTTTACAAAGAAATAGCTGGGCCATTGAATGCATTGTTTACAAAGAACTAGCCGGGGCATTGAATGCATTGTTTACATAGAACTAGCTGGGCCATTGAATGCATTGTTTACAAAGAACTAGCCGGGCCATTGAATGCATTGTTTACAAAAAACTAGCCAGGCCATTGAATGCATTATTTACAAATAACTAGCCGGGCCATCGAATGTATTGTTTACAAAGAACTAGCCAGGCTATTGAATGCATTGTTTACAAAGAATTAGCCGGGCCATTTAATGCATTGTTTACAAAGAACTAGCCGGGCCATTGAATGCATTGTTTACAAAGAACTAGCCGGGCCATCGAATGCATTGTTTACAAAGAACTAGCCGGGCCATTGAATGCATTGTTTATAAAGAGCTTTCAAAGTGGGCAGGTACCACAAGACTGGCATTCCAATTTACAAGAAAGGACACTATTCAAGCCAGGAAACTAGATTCACAACATTCTTGATTCATAACATGGTTTTTGACCAAAAAGAAGCTGTCTTAGTAATCTGCTAATATTTCTAGAAGTGACTTCTTATATTGACAAAGGATATCCAGTCGACATGATCTACTTGGATTTCAGTAAAGCGTTTGATACAGTCCCTCATCGCAGACTCATCTCAAAACTAACCGGTCATGGCATTACAGGTAAGACCAACAGATGGAGAGAACATTGGCTAACAGATAGAAGACAACGAGTGTACATAAGTGGTGCGGAGTCAGACTGGCAAAAAGTGACCAGTGGTGTAGCTGACTGTACCACAGGGATTAATACTCGGCCCAATGTTATTTGTTATCTTTATAAACGACATTTACTCAATTGTAGTAAGCTCCCTGGTAAAGTTTGCTGATGACACAAAAACGTTGAGACAAGTTCCTGAAGTTGAATATGCTTTCACTCTCCACGAAGACTTCCATTGTATGTATAAATTGAGTCAGAATTGGCAGTTATTGTTCAACTTCACTAAATGCAAATGCCTGCACATTGGATACAACCTGAACTATGACTATTTTATGGGAGATGTACGTCAAGAATCGATAGATATGGAGAAAGACCTAGGAGTACACATTCATAAATCACTGAAAGTTAAGGAGCAAATAAACTATGTAGTCAAGAAAGCAAATAGAATACTAGGGACAATTCGTAGGACTTACACAGACAAAAGCGTGAAAAACATCAAAAACTTATACATCACCTTGGTCCGACCCATCATAGAAAACTGCCAACAGGCATGGTGCCCACATCTTCAGAAAGATATAGACAACTTAGAAAGTGTCCAGAGGGGGGCCACTAAAATTATCACTGGAATCTCTAAGCTCCCATATTATCTAAGATTGCAAAAGTGTGGCCTCCTGTCTCTACAAGATAGCAGGAAAAGGGCTGATATGCTTGAAGTTTTCATGATTATTAATGGATTTACTGACATAGACACGAGACGAGAATATTCGAGCTAATCCATACCTTGATTACTCGCTGTGAAAAGAACTTGTTGCGTGCATCTAGTCAACTGTGGTGTCGAAGTATTGACTTGTTGTGTCTTCCTGTATAACCACTACATAGACACTTGCAACACTACGATGACAAGTCAGACTGACCACTACTGCCTCCTGCAACATCACAATGACCAGTTTTGGGTTGCATAGACTTAAAGATAAACAACAACAAGTTCTGTTCACAGCGAGTAATCAAGCCATGGAATACCAAGCGACTGTGTTAGTGCACAAACAGTAAACAATTTCAAAGCAAAATTTAAAAATTACTGCCACAACCACTGATTGGGGGGCTATGTATGAGCCAGAAGGCTCCCTGCCCCAAACAAATTTAAGGTATGATTCAAGGTATGACATATTTAGGAGAATATGCAGGTGAACAAAACAATAAAAAAGAGCATATAATTTTTACTTCCAACGTGTTGTAATTTCTCGTGGCCAAAATGTAATTTCTTGTAAATGTAATTCTTACTTGGCAAATTGCCTTTTGTGTCCTTTTCTTCTCAATGTCCTTCGAAGAAAGACTGAAAGTAGCTGTCGAGCATCAAATGATCTGTGTCCTTCCAATGGATGCTCTTTGCTGAAAATTACATCATCATAGTAGCATAAACATGAATATTTATATTACCTGTACATGACATCATCATAGTAGCATAAACATGAATATTTATATTACCTGTACATGTTTTTTTTATTGTCACTGCTGGTGTCAACTGTGACACTTCCTTCTCATTGTCACTGCTGGTGTCAACTGTGACACTTCCTTCTCATTGTCACTGCTGGTGACAACTGTGACACTTCCTTCTCATTGTCACTGCTGGTGTCAACTGTAACTGGAAAAATATTACAAATAACTATTGTGTTAATGATCAAGCTACGGGTGCAATAAGCAATTATTACTGATGTCATGAATGGTTGAAGACACTTGCTTATATTATTAATTGGCTCTGAATAATTAAACATTATGGCAATATCTAAAAGAAAAGTATTCATTATACCCTATCACATATATCAATGAGGCATCAGTAAAGTTACATGAATACGTTGATGGCTTATTATTCTCTATCAACCATAATGACATGTTACCTCTCTCTCTCTCTCTCTCGGGGGTGGCACATCCTCTCTCTCGGGTTGTGGCACATCTTCCTCACTGCGGCTGTTGTCGGCCACAGCTGCAAAATAGACAACAATAAATAAAAGAAGCAGCTGTAATTATGATGGTGTTGATATGATCTCTGTGTTTTTAACACATTTCATATAACTCAACATATGAAACACAGACAACATTCTTAAAATCACAACAACTGAAATGTTACTATGAATAAAACACTGTATTGTGATCACAAGGCGAGTCATTCCTAGATCATATCATTATCACTAGAAAGAGCCGATGAAGTGATGAATTTAATAATCATTTTAATAATAATTTAATTATTAAGCAATTATATAAGCTAATATATAATTATTAATGTAACTTGAATAGCTCACACACATACCAAATGTTGGTTTTCTGCAGTTTCCCAAATCGGATGTTGATGCAACTGGTGTATGGGAGCCTGGAATACATTTAGACGAAACACTGACAGTGGTCGTTAGAACAGAATACTTTTTATTTCCGACAAAACCCATGCACATACACTGCCGTCATTAATACTATACAATCTCACAGACCTTAGTTACTGTAACCAGTGCAATTAGTCTGTAGTTATTAACATCGTTAGTGTCACCAGATTTATTTTTTATCAAAGGTATAACTGTTAATGGCTGATGGCCTCTTTATGCAGGTAGTCACTTGAGCAGGTTTGACTGTCTATATACACTAGATAGAGAGAATTGTCTGTGCTCAAATTGGTAGCAAGTGGGAAAAAGACCTGGTGAGTGACATCAAGACATAAGTGACAGAATGTATGATCCCAAACTTGAAGTCAAAGCTTAGCAATACTACAACACAAACATGTGTTTCCAAACACCAACATGTGTTTCCAAACACCAACATGAATCAAACCTAAAACAACACTGAAATAAAAGCTTAGGAATATTAGATCCAACAAATATAAAATTAAACAAAGGCTTACTTTTTGTCTGGGTCATCAGATCCAAACTTGATCCAAACTTGAAGTCAAAGCTTAGAAATACTACAACACAAACATGTGTTTCCGAACACCAACATGAATCAAATCTAAAACAACACTGAAATAAAATATCAGAACCAACAAATAAAAAAATAAGCAATGGCTTACTTTTTGTCTGCATCATCAGATCCAGATGTGTTGGCCACTGTATCGATAAGGCTGAAGAACAATTATAAACATGATCTGAAAACGACTGTAATCAAATATTGCACGGAAGAATACAACACTATTTTCACTGTTTTCAAATAGAACAGCACCAAGACAAAAAATTATGTAAGTTTGAAGGATACTTGTCAGAATAAGATTTTTTCAATATACATATATTTAAGTGTTTGATTTATGTTTGTTGATAATTAAAGATGGAATGAAAGAACCAATACCACGTGTGTCCAACCAGGTATGTTAATCAGAACACCAACAGGAATTGAACCTGCCACAACACTTAAGTAAAGGTTCAAGAACATTAGAACACAAACATGTGTACCTAAAACATTAAGTAAAACCTTAGGAATATCAGAACACAAACACGTGTTTCCGAACACCAACATGAATCGAACCTGCAACAACACTGAAATGAAACCATGTCATTTGCAAAAGTTTAAATAAGGCAACCAACTCACCATTCAGTGATAAACATCTGGACTGAGTGAACACTCAAGTCGGGCAGTTTGTAAAGTGAATGTAAAGATACATTTGTAATAAAGTTATTGCTTGTGATATATATTGTACATATCTTAATGGGACTGAATTAGTGTATTTACATAAATCTGTAATTGTGTCTCAAACTCTATGAAACCCTACTACCCTGTTAGTCACATTGATCACACGTTTAATCAATATTAAGTAAGTTAGTTTAAATTATTAAAAAAAAATTAATTGAAGCTAAATTAATCTAACTTACCATCAAATGATACAGATACATCAACAAGTTCTTCCGATTGTTTTGGTGAAGAAGTCTTCTGCAAAGGTAAAAAATATGCATTTTTCTTCAATCGACTGCGGATGTTACTTCAACTATTCACACACTGCATATTTGGACATAGATTTGTGATAGGTTAAATCAGTTGATGAAGTTTTAAATGGAGCTTATTAATTAGATTAATTAATTAGACTTATTAAACACATACAAAATAAGGTTCACTGTCAGTGTCACTGGGAAACGGATTGTAGACGTCAGAAAGTCTGATCAGCAAGAAAACTGTTTTTATATAGTAAACATTATGGTTAACATTTGACAATATTTCATGACAGATAATTAGACAATGTGCTCTCTGATATACAGGCTTCTAAGGAAAAGATGAAAGGTGATGGAATATTGTTAAAGGGCTTTGCATGCAAGTGAAATAATGACAGAATGAACAACTTATAACCTTGCAGCTGACCCACTCTAAAGGCTCATACTCATCCAAGTATTAAAAGATAAATACCGTCATTGACATCACTTAAATCACTTCTTTCATTGGCACTGGTTGCTCCACACACTGGAGTCAGTTCAGTGCAACCTTCACGTTGTCATCCTAGCACAAACAATTATACATTATTCTGTTGACGAAAGTAATGTACAAATAACTCAACTGATACAAATGTTATGTTCACAAAAACAATGTTGGACATGTTTGTCACAAAGATAATCTGGAATAATTTTAAGATGGTGAAAAGGAAGGATGATCTTCGAAACAAATTCTAATTAACATTCAGCGAAAGTAATAATGCCAGAGTATTAGATATAGATTTGTGTTAATGTAATAAAAACAGTCAGGGGTGGGTTCAATTACACATAGTTATATCAATTACAATTACATTTCAATTTTTAGTTCAATTACAATTACACTCATAATTTTTCAATTCAATTACAATTACACTGTTTCAATTTCAATTACAATTACAATTACATTATGCGGAACCAAATATATTCAGCATTTGTTAATTATATAGTTTTGCACTTTTGCTGAATTTCAATATTTTGTACACAATTGATAAACAAATATAACGGTAATGATTGTAAATTGTTGAAGAATTGTGGCTTGAATTTTTAATTGTACTAAAAGACAGCCGTTTAAACATATTTTTATTATATAAATATATATTTTAAATCTGGTATATAGACATTAATAAATTTTATATATATATATATATTGATGTATTTATAAACTCTTTCAAATCAATCTAGGTACTTGTCTTAACAGAGGGTACATGATTTTTGCTTATATAAAGACATTAGACAATGTCCACAAGGCTTCACCTCCTGTAGTTGCATAATCTGTCTTGGAAAGGAAAGCATGCTGTGTGTCTGTGGCTGTAGCAGTGCTAATTATTGTTTGCTGAAAGGGTGGATTAGCACCTGTCCATGGCCCTGTGTACTCTAAGGGTCTCTAACCAGACTGCAAACTGGTACAGTATTAAACAATGGTAGCCCAGACTATCTCACTTGAGTCAACATACTGAATTGAGAACAACTAGCACAAGCTCTAAGTGGACTTTAACTCTGGGCTTCTGACTTGAAAAGATACTTCCTCTGGAAGACAACTTTGTGTAGCTTCACTGCATTCAAAAAGGGAATAGCTCAGACATACACAATGTCATAAAATATTTGACTGTTAGGCTATCTGGTGTCAATACAGCTACACAAGTGTGCACACTTTGTGCTTTTGTATTAAAAGACATACAAAACTCTGTTGATCTCAATGCTTGTAAACAATTATTTGTGCAAAATTCATATAAATTAGCGATTACAAAAATCGGAAGTAAAAAAAATCATAAATCAATGATTTTTTTGGAGTGATTTAAATCATGGTTTAAATCAATGATTTAAATAAAATGATTTAAATCAAACAACCCTGAACCTGTATGAGACTTAAATTATATTTTATTGACAGTTTGTTCAGGTAGTTTGTGATATGAAACGTGCTGTAATTGATTGTAATTGATTGTAATTGAAATAAATTTTCAATTATACAAAATATAACAATTACAATTACAGCACAAATTTGAAACCATAATCAATTACAATTACACAATTTTGCTGTAATCAATTACAATTACGTAATTGGACCCAGCCCTGGAAACAGTAAGAAATAATAATAATAGCAAACTTTTATAATATGTAATACTAATTGTCTGACTCTGACCGAGTATTTTAATATTAAAACCTTTTAATTTAATATTTATTCATAGCTTTGATATTTATATTCTATTATTATTAATGTTGCAAATCAGTTATCACATAAAGTTATGCTCAATGCATATACAAGATGTATATTTAATGTGTATTTGTCAATGTATTTTTAGAGTCATATCTGTTGCACTACTAACATGACAAGACACTTTTACCTTTTGCTGACTTGACTTAAGACTGGCCATCAACTGAAAAAAACACAAATTATATGAGTTAAAAGCAAAATAAGTGATATGTGATTTTGGTTTTTAAATATGCAAATTATTTTCAATATATGTAAAAACATGGGTTGTACAATTAAATAAGGAAATATGTTTTACTGATAAATTACTGATTAGAAAATCACTGCAGGCACATATTTCTGTGAAACATTATTTTACAGATGTGCTTTATTTATTCTCGAACTCTTCCAGTAAAATGCCAAAACAATTTTTCAGGGAAAAATCGCCAACGATACTGGATGAGAAACCTTGGTTAAGTAGAACGTACACAGCGAAATGTAACATATGATTCGTGGTCGCCTGGTTTACTTTGTAGTCCTACTGACCTCCACATATTGTTATGGAATAAAATTATTTGTCTATGGACACAGAGCATGCGAAGACCATCCAAAAGTGTTATATTATTTGTAAGGAACATTTATGTGTCTTTCTTTG